>MU107581.1:0-46371 GCA_012274485.2 Sinapis alba | reverse complement strand
AGAGGAAGATCTGTGGCTTACAATCAATGCCATTGGTGTCGTTGATATTTACCTACCCAACTGCCTGGTAATAATTTCTCTTACTTGATTTTTTTTTATATTAGGAATAATAACTAATAATCAGTTCTTGCTTGTTGATGATTCGTCGACTTCTTGAGAATTATATGATCTTTGATCTCCCAAAATTATTTACTGGTTGTCTTAATTACTCCCAAAGTTTAGGTTTTTGATTGTCGCGAATAACCAGGTTTATCGGTGATTTGTTCAGAAAAAAAACAGGTTTATCGGTGTTGAAATCTGGAGATCGACAATGGTTCTTTTTCACTCCAAGGAGCAGGAAGTATCCAAACGCAGCTAGGTCTGGTAGATGCACCGCAACTCCACAGGCAGGGGCGGTCCTGCATTACGTGGGGCCATAAACAATAACAAAAATGGGGGCTCTGTTTATACTTAATGAATCTTAAGAGAAAAAAAACGTTACTGTAAAAAATTAATATTCTTTATTTTCTTAATTAATTGTGGGTCCCGTTATTTATAATATATTTTATTTTAGCTTTTTCCATCTATAACTCTTCTTTTTAAAGCTTTAACAAATAAACGTAACTATAACTAATAAATATTATAAACTGGGGGCTTTATGGAAGTGGGAGCCCAAAGCCTACGTTTCACCTCGCTCTGTACAGGAACGTCCCTGAGTGCAGATTTTTATTGAATTTGGCTAATTGACTGACCATAATTAATGATATTTTTGGCTAGTTGACCATACCATAATTATATTAATGTTTATTTGAAAACCTTTGGTTGATTGCCATTACAGTTAACATATTTATCCGTTTTGTGAACTTAACACGAATAAGAAGGAGAAATAGGCAAACTAGAGAACCCTATACAAACTGATTGCACAGGTTTGAAAGATTATTTTGGCAGAAAGTTATAAATGTTTTTTATTATATTGTTAAGAAGTTGCGAAATTTATTGTCTAATTTTTTTCTGCCCACAAAAATAGCTATTAACTAGATAGATTTAATACTATCAAATACTAACGAATTTGACAACAGAGTTATATACTTTGTATAAATAAGTTTCTTAGCTAATCAATAAGTTTGAGATAAACTATTACAGTTTCAAATTTTCCTCCAAATTCTATTAAAACTTTATTCTAGCTAGGACACAAGTGGTAAGGTTATAAAATGTGGAAACAAAAGTTGACTGTTTCACACTGGTTTGCAACTTCATATAAAGAAAAGGAAATAAAGTATTAAATTTTTGCGTTTTCTCTTTGTAAAAACTCAAAACTCACGCAAAGAGACTTTCAATGGAAAGCCCAAACAGTGCATTAGAAACCACCCCAACTGTTAGCTTCGATGCAATAGTAAACATTTTCCAGCCCTTACCCGGTCTCGGTTTTTGACCCACTCCGGCCGCTGGTACTTGACCCGGATTCGTATTGAATCCATTCATATAACTAAAGTTATTAAAACTTTGAGGATGGTAAGGTTGTTGACCCATCGGTCCAAACGCATTATAAGGGTAACCAAAATGCGGTTGTTGACCCATCGGTCCAAACCCATACGGGTAACCCATATGGGGTTGTTGCCATGGCATCGACGGTGATGGTTGTCCACCTTGTGGCTTGAGCCTTCTTCTCTTAGTACCCGATGCTTTGGTTTGGTCAGAAGGTGATGTGTTGCAGACGGCTAATATACACTCCCTATGAATATCGAACCTACATAGCTCACACGGGTTGTAACACACCAACACGAGCTAGAATCTCCGAGGCGGAACTCGAAGTGATGAGCAGGGTGAAGCACGTGCCTCACGTTCTGAGGAAGCTGGGTGCATAGAGGATGGACGTCAAACTCACATAGCTTGCATCTGTAAAACAACCCTTCAACCGACTCGTTGCAGATGTCGCAAGCGCGTTCCTTCTGGCGCGTGGACTGTTGTTTACGGACGACGAGTCTGAGCTCATGCTTGGGATGAATGAAGGTTGGTAGGGTGAGGGGACACGTGGCCAGAGCCGGGCATGTCATTGTTGGGGCCCCATTTTTTCTAGTACCAAAAAAAATATTAACATATACAAACAAAACAATTTTTTTAAAAGAAAACAAAAATAAAGACACAAAAATTAAATTCTATCTTTAATTGGTATATATAATTTTAGAATTTTATATATTTTTCATATATATTGTATTGAAAGCATTAATTTTTTTATAGATTAATATGTAAAAAACAGTTTTTTTAAAAAAATATTGGGGGCCCTTATATAGTGGGGACCAATTCAAATGTTTCACAACAATGGGCTCAGACCCGGCTTTGTCCACACGGAAAGATCATGTCATTGTTTTCAATAGAGGTCGTGCTCACGTACTGACTGGGTGATGCATGAGTACGCCGTCGACGAACAAGAGCTCGCTCGGCAGATGTAAGGACGCCAAGGTACTATTTTATAGCTGAACCTGATTGTCAAAACTACTTCATGTTATGTCTACTTAACTAATCTACCTTCCTTCTTTTGTAGCAAAGAGGAGATAGAGAGTGTTTTTCTGAATAATTCTTCTGGAGAGTCTCGAAAGTCCTTGCCAAATAGCCACTGGATTTTACAGTCAAATATGAGGTCAGAAAACTCATTTGAAGCTACTGAGGTCAAATCAGCTTTCAATACCTCTGGTATATCACCTTTCGTGTTTGACGAGGATTACATTGAAATGGCTGATCTTCTGACCCCTGAACTCGGAGCGTCTTCACTTGAGAAACCTGCACAGTTCTCCAACCCCTGGTGGATATGGATACTTTAATGAGTTTGACCAATTGTTTCATGAAGTTTCCATGTCTTTGTACATGGAACCTATTGCTCAGGAAGCTTCTCTGAGTAGTGTTGCTAACAACGGAAGACAGCAATTCCTTTATCAACTACAGTTTGAGGACCAGACCCTTGAGAACAAGCTGAACAATTTCATGGATACTAAGAAAAATGTCAATCAATTCCCTGAGGATATGTGGTTTAAAGATGCTCAGGATAATCTCTATGATCAACCACAATCTTCTTCTCTAGATTTTTCTTCACCTTCATCAGGTACTTGAACTCTTGTTCCACTCACCCCAAGTTATTTTCTCACCAAGCGCTAATACTTTTTCTGCATTAGTCTTTCACCAACATTTATGTATATATGATACTCTGCTATTTTTTATTCCTGGCCCTCTTGTATAAATTATGTAACGTAATAACCTTAAGCCATTCCGTTGATACGTCGTGAATACTAATTTGGTCAGGTGATGCCTGAATCTACAAATCCTACTATGAGTGTAGATGGCCAAGACCAAGAAGGCCCAAAATGTTGGTGGTGGAACAAGGAGCCAGTTCTCATCAGCTATTTTGGCATGGATGGATTCAATACCTTCAACACCAGCCTCTGCCTGTGAGGGTCCACTTGACAAAGCAATATGTAAAATGAATGTTTATCGATGATTTATACTAACGTATTGACAAAGCAATATAGTACTATGGAAGCATGTGAGGATATTACCTACCTACATTCTCAGCTTGAAGAACTTGGGATCAATGACGGATCAAAAAGGAAAAAGTTTCATGGAGAAAGGTAGCTTGTCTTTCACAAGGTGTTCCAAGGTTCTCCTTCATCACTTGGTTAGCTATCAAGAACAGATTATCTACATGGGATAGAATGAGGCAGTGGGGTATGGCGCATGGATGTGTGCTCTGTGGAGAAAGAGATGAGACTAGAGACCATCTTTATTTTGCCTGTCCATATTCATACACAGTCTGGGAAGTGCTTGCACGCCAGCTTATTGGAAATGGAGTCAATCCAGATTGGCAGTGGACCATCACTCGACTGCAGCGTATGAGTGACAAGGGATTGGATACCATTCTTCCAAGGATGTTATTCCAGAGTACAGTCGATAAGTATGGAGGGAGAGGAATGCTAGGTGCCATCATCAGCCTTGGATGGACACTGATCAAAATGAGAAGAAGGATTAACAAAGCTAAGAGGAATAGGATTGTCTCTATTCGATATAAACTGGACCACAAATGCGGAGGACTTCTAAGGAGATGACTTCAAACCACTATATAATTCAGTTCATTCTTTATTTATCATACCATAGCATAAAGAGCACTTAGCTCAACTTTTTGGCCCTTGTACATAACATTCTTTACTGATGGATCAATAAATTTTAAATTTCATCAAAAAAATGTATGTTTTATCCATGATTTTGGTAATGGTATGAAAAGTTTATGTTATCAATATCTTAGTTTATACAACGATAATTAACAGGGATATCATAATGCAAGTAAGCTCAAAAGTAATTTAGGTAATGGTGCATGAAACTTGGATCCTTGATATGTTGTGTTTTTATTATTTTTAAACTCGGGTTTGGTAAGAATAAGGGAAAATTGAAATAAAGGGAGACTATCAACTTATATTTGTCCCAATAAGACTCATAAAGGATTATCAAGGTAAATAGGATTTATATTTTCTTTAATATCATCATATCCTTCAATAAACTAAATTAATCTTAATATATCGTAATTGATTTAAGTTTTTATAAAAAGGAAAGAAATAAAAACATAAAATAAAAAAAATCCACAAAAGAGGTAAAAGTCATGTTCCAAAACTTTACCTCGTGGACAATTCCGCGGCCTAGTACTTGTGCAACGGTAAGTGACCGTGACGTTTTGTGTTATTCGGTTGTATTACGCGGTTCTTCTGTTTTTGTTAGGTTTTAAGATCAAATCTAATATTCCTTGTAGATCTATGGTATTTAAGGTATAAGAAACAAGAAAACTTGTGAAAAAGCGCAAAACAAAAAATCTTAAAAAGCCATGGATACGAGAAGTAGAGTTGCAGAGATGATAAAAGAAAAGAGCGTATAATTGTCTTTTCCTAAATCACTAAAACAAAAAAAAAAAACGAAAGACCAGCCATCTACCTTGAACCTGGGTTGTGAGACCAAAGCAATATAACCAAAATCACTAAACTACACACTACTAGCGTTTAATTTTTCACTAGTTTTCTTCTTTTTATACCTTAAATACCATAGATCTACTTTAGGTTTTCTTGGATTTTATAATATGTGTAGTACATTTTTGTGTTTATGGATAATTTTGAAACCTTTTACATGTGGTACCTGATTCATTAGGAATTATACATGTGATATTTGACTTAGCAGAAAGTGTATTTGTGGCATTTGGTTTATCATGGTTGACCAAATAATTTGGCTTGAGTTTGATAATTATGATATTTATTTAAAATACATATCAGTTTATGATAAACTGGCCCGGTAATAAAATTTCATATTGGAAAAAATATGACAATCATATATATAATGAGGGAGTTCCCTCTCTCCTAAGGGTGCATATAGGTGGTTCTCATATTAAACTTTTTTTTTTATTAATAAATTCTATTATTTATGGTAATTGATTATAAGAAAACATTCATAAAAATACCCCAACTTAATTTTGTTAATCATTTTAATATCAAATTTTTTACTATCCAAATTAATACTCAAAGTAATTATTTTACTCATTTTAAGATACTTACTTTAAAAAATGTGCTCATTTTAAGACTCAGAGTATACTCAATTTATTAATAATTTTCAAGCAAAACTTATAAAATCTCTAAAATTTTTAAAATTATTAAAATTATCAAATGTTATTTTATTTTATCTTATAAGAATAAAAGTAACTAAATTTTAGATAACCTGAAAATATGTATAGTAATAATTTTAGTTTTAATTTAAAATTTAGTTTGTTTTCTGAAGTTGTAAGTTAATTTGTTTATTTTATTCATCATTAATTTTTATAAATTTTAAAATATTATAAAATATTTAGTTACTTTTATTCTTACAACCTAAAATAAAAGTTTAAATTTAAAAGATTTTGTTTTTGAAGTTTAAAGATTTTTAAAATTTTGTTTGGAACTTATTAATATTTCTTACTACAATTAGCATAGTTTGGGCCTTAAAATGATCACAGTTTTAAAAGTTATTGTATTAAAATAAGTAAAATAATAAATGTGAGTACTAAACCGGGTAACTAAAAATTTAACGAAATTTAGTTGGAGGTATTTTTATGGACTTTTCCTTTGATTATTGTGTTTTAGTTTTAATATACACTAGATATTGACCTGCATTTTGTAAGCGCATGATATTTTATGTAAAAAAATTCACTAATAATTTAACAAATATTTTGTTAAGTTGTAAGTATTTTTTGTATTTAAAATATTTTAACATATAAATCAGTTCTTTTAAATTTGACATGGACCCGCAGTTAAACCGGTTACTCTGTGATCTGATAATTCGATTTAGATTTTAAAAATATCCATATTTAAAAGATGTAAAAGTTGATCGGTTTGAAGTTACACGATGCACTAACATGTACTTACGTTTTCTTCTTTGGTATTGCTGATTTTGATTATACAAATTTCTCAGTGATGCAGTTCATCTATTTTGTTTGATTCGTATCTATGAATTTGCTAAAGATATCAACCGGCAGTGAAAGCTGCAATGAAAACCATTTATGAAGGACTTTGGCCTAAGATGATTGCTTATGTATAATATACTATATAATGTTCTTGCGTCTTGAAATTTATGGAATTTAATGTGATATAGACTGATATTTGTTTGGTTTTCAGTAACAATAAACTATATGTTGCACAAATCAAAAAAAAAACATACAAATATCAATCAAACGAACTAAAACTCAATAAGATACACAACAAATCAGGTAAACTAAAACTAAAGAACACATCCACCAATTTAATGATCCCCACACTTGCTTTTGCAGATGTTTATGAGGAAGGCGGAAACTTCGAAGAAAAACAGTGACTTCACCCTCAAAATCTGTTGGAGAAGTTGTCTTGAACAACTCGTCAAAGTAATCAACCGCTACCTTTGGTACCCCCTTTTCCTCTACTACCCAATTTCCTTCTGTGTCGTAAAGACCAACAATCCTATTATTCGCTCGCCGTTGTTTCGTAAGGGCATGATAATATTTAGTGTTAAGATCTCCTCCTATATGCCACAAATTACGACTCTTCTGTTGACAAAACTCTTCCTCGTCCTTATATGCTTCCTGAAGCTTCCGTGAAACCTCTATAATTTCTTCCTGAGTTCGACTCTTATCTGTCTGGACCTCTTCCAACTCTTTTTGAAGCTCCCCAATTTTCTCTTTTCCATAGGGAGGATTATCCTTTCGCCATCTTGCAATTTCATGGCGACAATTACTTATCTTTTGTACAAAATCCCTGTTACTCCCCTCCGACATTAACCCCCAACCTCTATCAATTGATTCCAAAGACCCCTCCTGACCGACCCATCTCTTGTCAAATCTGAATTGTCCCCACCGCTTGGGAGCTTTGTTCTCAAGATAAGCTACTACCGGCCGATGGTCTGAACTTATCATCCCTAAATATTCTGTATAGGAACATGGGAAAAGGGTATGCCAATCCTTGTTTGCTAATGATCTGTCCAATCTACATCTAAGCATTACTTTCCCTCTTTTTCCTTGCCAAGATAATTGATTCCCCCGTGCCGTGAACTCCAAAAGTCCACTATTTCGGATCATATTATTAAAAGATAGAAACGATCCTGTGTCTCTTAGGGCACCACCATCCTTTTCATGATTCCCTCTTATCTCATTTAGGTACCCAATAATAAACCAAGGATCTGATCTTACTAGACCATATCGCATCAATCGCTCCCATACTTGTTCTCTTTGTTTCTGGACCGGGTCGCCATATATAAAACTCATGAAAATCTTCCTACCGATAGGGTACTGCTTCCACATCTATCATCCGGTTGCTTGAATGTAAAACTTTGACCTGAAATTCATTATTGTAATACATAGCCAAACCTCCTTGTGTCCCATTTGGGTCCACTGTAACCAAATTGTCAAAACCAAAATGAGCTTGAAAGCTCTGGACATATGCGAATTTTTGTTTTGTTTCCGATAGAAATAAAAAATCCAGTTTATGTTTATACAAAATTTCTCTGAGATAACTGATAGTCCACTTACTTCCCATCCCCCTACAATTCCAGCTTAGTACTTTCATAATAATGTTGGCTTAATATGCTCTGTAGATCTAGCTCAACGGTTGTAATGAAACACGGTGGTATTGATAAGATTATTCCTAACGAGTGGTCTGCTAAAAGTAAAGCAGGACTCCTTACACTCCTTGGTAACTCTGCTCATTTGTCTTCCTTTATCGTCCTTTTGAAAGGTATTAAAAACTCTTTTTGAATCGGTATCCTAGCCACGAACTTCGCGATGATATTGAGAGTACATGTATGATCCTGAATGTGTCCCTCCTAGGTTGACATCTCGGGTTCATAATTCACCGAAGCCTCCTGTTAGCTATGACCAGCAAAAAGCTTGTCAAGAAGAGTAACCAAGTGCTATCTACATCTTCCGTATGTCGAGAATTTACGAAATTCAGAAACTACAAAGATAACCAAAGTGTTATATGCCGAGTAGAGAGACTTTCGTAATCAGTCGTATAAAGCAAAGACCATTGTCGTGGACACAGAACCTCAGTCCATCTTTTGTATTTCTCGAACTTTAAATCTTTTCCTGGACACAGAGCACTTGCACTTCCTCCATACCGTGTCACTGATTAATGACCTCTGATATGTTGAGATGGGAACAATTGTGTTATTGCGTACTCATTTTGCATCTCTAGAACTCGATTCTTACTAACCCATATCCCCTGTTTGTACTGCTCTTGTATACAGTCATAGTCAAAGCACCAGAACAAAGCCGTTAGTAAAAGTCCCGTATTGATTAACTCCCTCAATTGTTTCTGATTAGAAACCCAAATAGACCTAAAAATTGTACTCATAGTTACGAGAAGAAAAACAAATTGATCTTGATACGTGACCAGGAATCTTATCTTTCCCCAAAAATGAGAGATGAGACTCATCTTTCCCTTGTTATTCCATATCGCATCCTCTAGATCCTCATTCCTACCTACAGGAGTCTCTATGTTCTCGCTAAGTAGGTGGCTTAAAGAGGCCAAAGTTACAGCTATGCCTCTGTCTGCGCTTAAGTGTTGATAAAGACAGATCCTTTGTCGAATCTCTCGAAATCCAATAACACACAGCCACCACAAACCCAAGACAAATAAACCACTTGGCCTCATTTATTCCATGAGAAAAAGAAAAGATGGCCTTGTAACCAATGCCATCTCCTCATATTAATACAGAGCCAATAAAACCATAAACTGCTTAAAAGCTTATTAATAATTAAAAAAAAAAAAAAAAAAAAACAGAGCTTGAAAATCCAGAACTTGCTGGCAGCACACGACTCTCTTCCTTTTCCTGATGCTTCATAACACCTCACTTTTTATTGGCTGCCAGTTTGGGGTTTGATGGACCCGACTCTGCGCCCTGCTTTGTTCCCTCGTTTGTTTTGGCTAAGGTTTTGCTCCATGGGCGCTTAGAGTTTGAAAGAAAAGATTGTACCATTCTCTTCTTCGAGTTACCCACTCCATTTGAGCCGATCTTGAAAAGCTTGTTCCTTGCTCCCTTGTTCTTCTATAATGCTCTCACATCCTCCTCTATTGCAATCTCACCTAATTCCTTAGTATCCCCCAATCCTTCAACTTTTGTGCTTTCTACAGCTATCTGTGTGACAACCTGTCCCGCTCACTCGGACCCCAGATTCACAGCGCTGCAGCGCATCGACCCCAACCCCTCCCTTATGAGTTCTCACTAACTCCATAATTAGGTTGTTGGTGCGCCTCGAACCCAAGACCTCACCCTTTAACAGCATTCTTACAGGACAAGCTGTCACCAATTGAGCTGCAGATCAATTGGTGACAGCTTGTCCTGTGAGAATGCTGTTAAAGGGTGAGGTCCTGGGTTCGAGGCGCACCAACAACCTAATTATGGAGTTAGTGAGAACTCATAAGGGAGGGGTTGGGGTCGATGCGCTGCAGCGCTGTGAATCTGGGGTCCGAGTGAGCGGGACAGGTTGTCACATAAAAAGTTGACTTTTTTGTGACAACCCGTCCTGCGGAACCCAGATTTCACAGCGCTGCAGCGCACCGACCCTAACCCCTCACCGTGGCAGGAACTGCCTCCACATCCACCGGTAGGTTATTGATGCGCTTGGCGTTACTCGAACCCAAGACCTCACCCTTTAACAGCCTTCTCACAGGACAAGCTGTCACCAATTGATATGCAGTTCAATTGGTTACAGCTTGTCCTGTGAGAATGCTGTTAAAGGGTGAGGTCCTGGGTTCGAGGCGCACCAACAACCTAATTATGGAGTTAGTGAGAACTCATAAGGGAGGGGTTGGGGTCGATGTGCTGCAGCGCTGTGAATCTGGGGTCCGAGTGAGCGGGACAGGTTGTCACATAAAAAGTCGACTTTTATGTGACAGCCCGTCCCGCTCACTCGGTACCCTGACTCACAGCGCTGCAGCGCATCGACCCCAACCCCTCCCTTATGAGTTCTCTCTAACTCCATAATTAGGTTGTTGGTACGCCTCGAACCCAGGACCTCACCCTTTAACAGCATTCTCACAGGACAAACTGTCACCAATTGACCTGCAGATCAATTGGTGACAGCTTGTCCTGTGAGAATGCTGTTAAAGGGTGAGGTCTTGGGTTCGAGTAACGCCAAGCGCATCAATAACCTACCGGTGGATGTGGAGGCAGTTCCTCCCACGGTGAGGGGTTAGGGTCGATGCCCTGCAGGGCTGTGAGCTGGGGTTCCGAGTGAGCGGGACGGGCTGTCACAATCTGATTCTCATCAAGGTCTCCATCCGTAAGATCCTGAAACTCATCTTCTTCCTCAACAGGATCCACAATCCCATCAACTTTTGAAACGTCTCTGTCAGTTTCCATAGCATCTCCCCTTACTATGTTCCCCTGATCCAGAATAACCTCATTGATAACATCCAGTCCATGCTCAATGTCATCCTTTTCCAGACTTACCTGATCGGGATCGGTTATCTTGACTGGAGCCAAGATCACTTGCCCCTCTTTTTGAAAGGGCACCTCATGTTTTGTGGTACTAAAATCCCCAGCTCGCGTTGATACTGAAAACGATCTCTAGGACTGCGTTCTCTCGTCACCTCTCTCATATCAGACGACCTGAACCGATCTTCAAACATAGCATTCCTTGAGACTTCCATTCTTGGTCTTCTATGAAGTGATTCTATATCCTATCTTCTGTATATCCCCTTGTCAAAATTTGCTTTCCTGCTATCTCTTGCATCCACTTTGGTCCAATTAGTCGCATCCTCCTCGTACAACTTTCCCTTTCCTTGGTGATCTCTAATTTCTTTCTCGTGCTCATGGCGTCCCTCTTGACCATGAATTACCACACCTTTGTAGCTTGTGTTGCGTTCTCCATACCCCTCAGAACCCGATCCCCATGAAACCCTCTTCTTCTCAGGTGACTCCTTACTTAGTGGGCACCTAGAACTGTCATGACAGAGGCTGTAGCAAAGTTTACAAAACCCAAATAACTTCTCATATCTCAACGATATCATAGCCTCCTCTCCACCATGAAATTCTCCACCACAGAAATCCACAGTCGTCTTAAAACTCAAACTCTGAGAGCCATCGACTACTACTTTTACTCTGCCATAATCGAGGTCTACTTCCACAAACGTACCTATGGCCTCTCCAATGATTTTGAAGGTCGGCCCTGCCAAGAATTGTAGTGGGACGTCTATAACTCTGACCCAAAAAGTAATCTCCGAGGGATGGTTCCTTTCCACCATTGGTTTCCATCTGACAAGCGAGATCATCCAATAATCGAAATGATAAGGCTGCATCTTCAGGACCTCCTCTATATCTTCTTCTTCTTGAAAATCAAACTGGAACCTTCCGATTCCAAGATCAGCACCAACTACTTTGTCCTCCAACTTCCATATCTTGGGCATCATGATGATCAACGCCTTTGTGTCTTGTTCGCTGGGGTTCATGCACTTACCGATGAGTGTTTTTCATAACACTGAATCCATTCAGTATTGTCGAAGTGAGGCACCGTGATCTTCAGGGGTTTGCAAACCACCTATCCACCATTTTTTGTTTCCACTTTAGCCATGAGTTGACCTTGAGTCATGATGAGGGAAATTGAAAGAAAGAATAGAGCTTTTGAGAGATAAGTAGCAATACTACTTAGATTGAGATTGATGATGTAAACCAATTTGACGCCTCGCCTTTTATAGTATTCGTCTGTCCTGAATTCTTTGTCGAAAAAGATCAACCATTTGTATCCATATCTTGCAGGCTGATTCCGAGAATATTTGATAGAAAATGCAAATCCTTGCAAGGAAATCCAAATGAAAACAAGGATCCTGACGAAATCTGAAACCTAAACCAGCCCTTCCAATAGGAAAAATTCCATATTATCCTCAGAAGATCCCTCCATTCTGTCAACCTCGCTTGATTCCTTAAATGGATAGACAAGCTCGTACCTTGAATATTGCGGATCTTCTTGGTTGATGATTGAGAATCTCTTCTTGATCGCAATCGATTTACCCAAGTCCATACAAAGCACGATGTCGATCTCGATTTAACCGGTTCAATCTCTATCAACCCATGATGAATATGACCTAAGATTTCCCATTTCTGATTCCATCTCAATCCAAACTCGTCCTCCTTTAGGATAGCAATCCTTCCTTTTACCAAAAAATCTTGAAGCTCAAACCCGTAACGTCATCTGACTCTAGCATCTGAAAGACTAGATCGTCTTCGCGTTCGCCGTCGCCATTATATCTAAACTATATCGCTGGTTAATTAAAAAATAAAAAATATAAATAATAAAGTATATTAATATTATTTTAATGGTAATGATATATCACCACCTAAAAGTACTAAATTTTCATTTTAGTTTTTGGTAGGATATATCACCACCTAAGAGTACCAACTAATGAGAACCATATATACATGGGTAACGTTGAAAGATTAAATATGTGGCCAAAAACAATCAGTAACGAATTAGCTACTAATATTTCTAGTTACTAAATTCTTATAGATGGAAAAATATGATCTTCGATTTTTAATGGATTAATATCTTTATATTATGAAGGTCTGACATATGTTGATTGAAGTGAAATATTATTGTAGGTACTAAGTTACACAACAGTTCTAATTTACTGAAATAGTATTTTTTAATAGAAAAATAAATAAAGAAAATTATCTTTTACTATATGAAAAACAGAGATTTCCATGAGAAATATATATAAAATCAAAATAGTTTATGTATTATCATTAGAGAAAATAAAATATCATATCATATTATAGAAATTATGTATCTAATAAGAACGAACACCAAGGGGCCATTATACTATTTATTGGTTATCAAAATGAAATATTTTACATGAATATAGCTTAATTAAAAGAGTAGTCTAAACTACCATTTGCCAAGATACAACATGACCACAATGTCATTAATATCGTAAGCATTATTGGAACCTCATCTTTAAATTCAATAACAAACCTCTCTACTCAATTAGATTGTTCGTATCAATAATATATTGTTTCTTATAAGATACATAAACATCAAATTATGTATTTTAGTTATTCTACAATAAATATTATGTATTAGTAATGGGGTGAATATGATATATTATTATTTTACCAAAAATCCAGTTTTATATTTTAAAAAATATATTTATGTAAAATAAAAAATCAATTTTGTCATGGTTTATATATTAATAAATTTAAACTTTGGATTTCATCTTGTTCTTGTTTGATTATTTTATGTATATAAGATATGGATTATATAATGCAAATATATTTAGATGTAAAATGATAAAAAAATATGAAAATGTTTTGAATGGTTAAGAAAAATTAGCAGTTGAGTACATTGTGAAAAAAAAATTGTTTATATTTATTCAAAATTTATATATTATTTTTAGGAAAAATTGTCAAAACCAACCTAAAACTTGAATTCAAATGCAAAAGTGTACCCAAACATCAATCAAATACAAAAGTAACATAAAAGGGTAGTGAAATTACAACAGGCCCCTTATGACAAAAAAACTGTATGCGTTTTTACCTTCATAGTCTATTTAAGTCTTCTGTCCTTTTTAAGTCGTCTGCGATTTTGTAAGTCTTCTGTGAAGACTTACATGTAAATCTTCTCCTTTAGTAAATATTAAAAATAATTTATAAATTACATAAAAAATATTTTGATGGGGGGAAAATCTAAATTATGTAATAATAAACATTTGTAAATGATATAAAATAAAATCTAGTAAAATTGAATTGTTTTCAACATAGATGAGTGGATGTATCATCTCATGATATTCTTTGGCCTAGGGTTTGGAAACATATGTTCTAGTATTGTATGTATCTCTAGGGTTAGATTTTGGAAGCTTAACTAAATTTTTTTTGAGATTTCGTTTTTTACATATATTTGTTTTGTTTTATGTATATTAAACAGTTTTGGAGTTGATTTTAAGTTTAGTGTAGTGTTTACTGATATTTAGTTTGTCTTTTTGTTTAGGATAGTGGAAGACTTAAGTCTCCAAAACATATTACGCGAGAAGACTTAAATGTAAGTCTTCTCGACGTATTAGGGTGTAAGAGACTTCCCCGTAAGTCTTCTTGCTTGTTTTTTTCCAGAAGACTTCCCCGTAAGTCTTCTATGCCGAACCGGTTGTGAATTTTACCAATTTACAGTTAACCTAACCGGATGTTTTACCGGACATATAAATAGTTATTTTTAACTTTTTTTATTAATTCACTATTTGCCGGTAAAACACGGAACCTTAGCTGTTTCTCTCTAAAGGCGATACCAAATACGATTTCCGTTGTTTCTCGTTTTGCGTTGGTTTTCACCGCCGCTAATCTCTTTCTTTCATCAAATCTTCTTTATCTTTCATGTCGGAATAGTATTTATGGAGATTAAACTAACGCGCTTCCTTTTTTTCAGATCCGAAACCGTTCGTGTTCTGTTATTGTTATCGTTGAGCTCCGGTAAGTTCTTCCTCTTTGGTGTCGAGTCCAGATTTTGACTAAAGGCGAACCTTTACGAATTTTCACCGCCGTTAAACCCTAACCGTGATAGTCTGACATCTTATTTTACTTTGAGTTTTGCAGATTTGTTAACCGCTGCTGTCGTTGCCGACCCTAACTTCACTGCTTTCGCTTCCGACTGTAAGTTCTTCAATATGTTCGTCTAGACTTTGTGGAAGTCTTCGAGGAAGTTTTACAGTAGGCTTCTCGGAGAAGATTACTGGAAGACTTCGTAGAAGACTTCAAGTTATTATTATCCGAGAAGCCTATTGGAAACTTACTGGAAGACTTACTGGAATGGACGTGAGTATATAATGCAAATATTTTTAGATGTAAAAAATGATAAAAAATATGAAAATGTTTTGAATGGTTAAGAAAAATCAGCAGTTGAGTACATTGTGAAAAAAAAAATTGTTTATATTTGTTCAAAATTTATATATTATTTTTAGGGAAAATTACCAAAACCAACCTAAAACTTGAATTCAAATGCAAAAGTGTACACAAATATCAAACAAATACAAAAGTAACCTAAAAGGATAGTGAAATTACAACCACAAATTCCCAAGAATGATCTTTCACCAACCACTCTCTATAGACTACCGGTAACTGGCGCATCATATGAAAAAATAGAATTAAAACACATTAGATAACATAGAACATCAATATAGCCTTCTATAATTAGCTAAAACCCCTAATAAATATGAATGTTGATAACCTAATAATTACCACCAATCAAGGTACAAATTTCATTTAGTAGCCTTAATATTTGGTTAATATAAGAAGAAAATATTTAAAAGTCTTTATATGTGTAGAGAAAATGAAAGTTTATTAAAAAACGACTTAGAAGACTTCCTGGAAGTCTTCGCAAGAAGACTAACGGGTAAGTCTTCCGAAGATGTCACTTTTGCAATTGGAAATTTACATTGGAAGACTTCCAGAAAATTTGACTTTCGCAGAAGACTTACAAGTAAGTCTTGTGGTAACGATTCAACGAAAGTATTCTCAACTTTCAAAATTAAGTCTTCCAATCGTTGATGTAAGTCTGTTTAGGTTACTTTTGCAATTAACAATAAAAACTTAAAATAAGTAATTTCAACCAGAAGACTTCCGTCAGAAGACTTCTAGGTAAGTCTTGTGGTTGAATTTACTTATTTTAAGTTTTTATTGTTAATTGCAAAAGTAACCTAAGCAGACTTACATCAACGGTTGGAAGACTTAATTTTGAAAGTTGAGAAGACTTTCGTTGAATCGTTCCCAGTAAGTCTTTTGAGAAAGTCAAATTTGTGACACAATTCGGTCAATTGCAAAAACAAACCTGTTTTTTCTAGAAAACTTACTGGAAGTCGTCGCGTTTTTTTTTTGTTAACAAAGAAATGTTGGGAGACTTCCAAGAAGTCTTCCCACTTCCATATAAGTCATTTCAAAAAGGCACCAAGAAAATCAATTGCAAAAACTAACATGTTCTTTGACCAGAAGACTTTCATATAAGTCTTCTCCAACTAGAAGACTTATATGGAGGTCTTCTTGATGAACAAATCTTGGTAAAAAGTTGATTTCATACATTTACAACTGAGATAACTTGTGTAGCTTCTCCAATACAACGGATAACGACCAAGTTGAGCGACCCACTCGTTAATGACCAAGAACCATAAGCTTAAATGGCTCTATGAACCTTACAAAATTTTGAATCAAAATCTTGTGTATTTTTGGATGAATAAAGAGAGAAAGTGAAAGTGATTAAGTTTTTTCAGCATTAGAAACGAAAAAAGAAAGTCAAAATCTATTTTTAGAAGCACTAAAAAGCTTCAAATTGGTTGTTCATGGTGGTTGGTGTATTGAAGCCAATGGCAATATTGTAAATACTTGATGAAGATGAGGCTGATATGGTAATACAATCATTTTCTGAAAAAAATATTATAGTAATGGAATTTTCGTGAATTATCCAAAATTCTAGGGTGAAAAGGGAAAATCAAAATTTTAAACAAATCATGGGTTGATTTTTCAATTGACTTCAAGTTTTGAGTCACTTTTGCAAAAAAAAAAACCGTTATTTTTATTATAAAATTGTAATGGGACCATATTTGGCAAGGCCCACACCATTATGGAATTCAATACAATATACTATCTTCAAAAATGCATCTTATTTTGAATTGCCCCAATCCGCCCTGGTAAAATGTATTTATTTTTCTGTTAATAAATTTACGCCATTTTTGCAATTTATATAATTTTTATTTAGTAAACCAACCATTTACAGAATTTAAATACAGTTAAAAAGATTAAATGGTTTTATTCTCATTTTCTATAACATTAAATTATTTCTTAAATACAACTGAAGTCAGAAAAACAACTATATATCGATCTTTCAAAAAGAAATTCCAAAACATTTAGTACATAATACTAGTTGCTCCTATGGAGTTGGAATTACTATTTATTAATTCAAATATATAATAATAGAAGTATGAAAATATTAGGAATATATAATTGTTGATATTCTCTTCAGAAAAAAATCAACGGCCCCAGATGCTACCAGATACAATGTTTCTCACAATTCACTTTGGTGCTTCGGCAGTGTGTAGTGGAGCTGCAGTTATTTATCTTGAAATTTGACAAATCGTCTCCATTGTCGCAATTAACGTCTTTCATCGGGTTACTCCCTTTGTGTGGGGGATTATTGTCTTCACCAGACTCGTGTTTTGTGTATGGACTCTATCAGCTATTTCCATTTCATTCATGTATAGGATAACCCAGTGTGTAAGTAACATAGTATATATGCTCTGCTTGACTATTCTATTTGCAATGGAATGGCATCTTCTGTCGTGTAAAAACACAGCTGATTCACGTATCTTGCATTGTCCTTGTACTGTAGTGAAGTAGTCAATTCCTTTTCTATTCTATATTTATTTGCAATGGATTGGAATCGGCTGTCGTGTATAGACACAACTGATTTACGTATCTTGCATTGTCCTTGTGCTGTGATGAAGTAGTCAGTTCCTTTTCAATTCTATATTTAATGGAATTGAACTAATTTAAACTTAGTGGAATAGCCTTGTGTTTTGTATATGGACTATTATAACTATTTCAATGTTATCCGTGTATAGTATAACAATCGTCTACATAACATAGTATGTATGTTATGTTTGTCTTTTCTATTTATAATAGAATGGAATTATCTTTCGTATATACGCACAGCCGATTCCCTTACGTTGCAAACTCACATCTTCTCTTGTTAATGTGTCCCACAGGTTTAACATGGAAGAACTAGGCCTTCCAAGTAGGTTGTTCAAGACTGGATTTGAGCCAACTGGGCGGAAACGGGTCAACATTTATTTCAACCTCCGCTGGATTGAGTTGATCAAGAATGTCTTATATGATGATCAGTTCGAGCTGTTGAATGAGTCATAGTTTGGGAAGCTCCTGAAGATGGGGTCCCATACATTCTCCGTGGTGTTCCTACATTACATCCTATCCCGCCAGTTGGTAACGGCGAAGGACTATGAACTGTGGTGGCTATTCGTTGGGAAGCCCATCCGTTATGCGATCCAACACTTTGCACTTGTAACCGATCTAAATTGTGAAGTAATTGGTGCCTCACAAGTCTTGATAAAGAAAAAACTGCAGTGCGGGTGAAGGGGAACGTTAAAGGAAAAGCATCAACCTCAACTCCGTCCATCTGGGATTCTTTGTTCCGTGGGGAGGAGAAGCCAACTGCCGGGTGGATTATGGATCGGCTCATAATGGGGAAGAAATATAAGGATCCTCTCACCCGGTTGCGTCTATCCTTGTTGGTGCTTGTCGAAGGTATATTGTGTCCAACATGCGGGACAACGAAAATAAGACCGGAAGTTGTTAGTATGCTCGGTAATCTTGACAAGTTTCTCAAGTATACGTGGGGCTGGGAGTCACTTCTACTCACTGTTAAAAGTACACAGGCCTGCTCGGATGTCCATTATGTGCAGGACACTATGGCTATTCAAGGATTTGCTCACGCAATGGTTTTGGTTACTTTAACTGCGTGTCCTTCCATCATAGTAAGGGATGGGGCTGTTGATCCGCTTCTAGGTATGTACTCTACAAACAGTGAGGAAATAGTCAGGTCCGTCGTGGATAGGAAGTTGGTGGTTAACGTCGTCCATGCGAAGATTGTAGATCAAAAAGGACAGGTAGTTTACCTCATGCACTCACTTCATAAGTTTGATGTCTGAATGTTTGATCATCTACTTAAATATTTGTAACCCCTTTTGTGTCTTTTGGCAGGCCTTTGTGCGCTCTTTGGTGTGTACTGACGAATATGGGAAACGTCTATACCGTAGGCTGGCTGACAACGAAGATGAGGCGGTTGATAGCTTAGTTTCGTTAATAGGTGAGGACTACCCATTTGAGCACAACACCTGGTCCGGTGGTGCGAAAGCGGATGAAGTTAAGTTGAAGAAGGGCCCAAACCTAACAGCAGAATCAAGTGAATGAAATGAGTCATGTCACATGGTTAGTTTTATTTTCTTTCTATCGTGAAATATTTTTGTTAAATTTAATTCAAAACATTGATTTTAGTTTTTGATACAATAGGTCAGTACCTAAAAATACCTATTAACGACAACCATATATATGTAATGTTGAATGATTAAATATGTGGATAAAATCACTAGCGATAGATTAGCTACCAATTTTAGCATTTATTAATTTTTCATCAATACCTTTAAATGTGAACATGTATATATGTCCCTGAAAAATTATCGCATGATGATTCGTAAAATCTGAAATTAGGATTATTGTTTACTTTTATTATAATTATATAAACTAAATTATTTATGTTAAAAGTTGTTCTAAATTTTCATTTTAGTTTTTGGTAGGATGTATCACCACCTAAAAGTCCCAACTAATGACAGCCATATATATATATGGGTAACGTTGAAAGATTAAATATGTGACCAAAAACAATCCGTAACAAATTAGCTACTCATATTTCTAGTTACTAAATTCTTATAGATTGAAAAATATATTCTTTGATTTTTAATGGATTAATATCTTTATATTATGAGGTCTAGCATATGTTGATTAAAGTGAAATATTATATTACTCCCTCCGTTTCATATTACTTGTCGTTCTAGGTTTATTCACACATATTAAGAAAACATATGATTTTGTATATTTCCAAAATAAAAACACAATTACCTATACACCTAACCACATTTCAACCAATAGAAAAATAAAAACACAATTACCTATAAATCTTATTAATGAATTTTGCATTGAAACTCTAAAACGACACTTATTTTGAAAGGAAAATTTTTCCCTACAACGACAAGTAATATGAAACGGAGGGAGTATGTACTAATTTACATAACAGTTCTAATTTACTGAAAATTTATTTTTAATAGAAAAATAAATACAGAAAATTATTTTTACTATATGACAAACTGAGATTTCCTTGAGAAATATATATAAAAATCATAATATTTATGTATTATCATTAAAGAAAATATAATATCATATAAAATTATAAAAATTATGTATCTAATAAAAGCTAACACCAAGGGGCCATTACACTATTTATTGGTTATCAAAATGATATCTTTTACGTGAAAATAACTTAATAAAAAGAGTAGTCTAAACTACCATTTTCCAAGATACAACATGACAACAATGTCAATAATATCGTAAGCATTATTGGAACCTCATCTTTAAATTCAATAACAAACCTCTCTACTTAATTAGATTGTTCGTATCAATACTATATTGTCTCTAATAAGATGCATAAACACCAAATTATGTATTTTCAGTTATTCTACAATAAATATTATGTACTAGTAATGGGGTGAATATGATATATTATTATTTCACCAAAAATTCAGTTTTATATTTTAAAAAATTTATTTTATGTAAAATAAAAAAAAACAATTTTTTCATGGTTTATATATTAATAAATTTAAACTTTTGATTTCATCTTGTTCTTATTTGATTATTTTATGTATATAAGATTTGAATTATATAATGCAAATATTTTTAGACGTAAAATGATAAAAAAATATGAAAATGTTTTGAATGGTTAAGAATAATTAGCGGTTGAGTACATTGTGAAAAAAATAATATTTTGTTTTTATTTATTCAAAATTTATATAATATTTTTATTATAAAATTGTAATGGGACCATATTTGGCAAGACCCACGCGATTATGGATTTCTATACAATATACTATGTTAAAATGTGTCATATTTTGAGTTACCCCAATCCGCCCGGGTAAAATGTATTTATTTTTTTGTTAATAAATTTATGTCATATTAGGAATTTATATTTTTTATTTAATAAACCAATTTTTTACAGAATTTAAATACAATTAAACAGTCTATCATCCAGCTTCTTGAGATGTGGTGTTTCATTCTTGGCATAGCAGACGCATCCGAAAACACGAAGATGTTCCAAGTTTGGCTTCTTGTTTTTAAAACTTTCATACGGGGTCTTATATTTCAAGCTTCTGGTCGTGATCCTGTTTATGAGGTGCGTTGAGTGTCTTACTGCTTCTCCCCAGAGGTAGTTTGGTATACTCATATGCTTCATTATACTCCGAGTCATCTCCATTAGAGTTCGGTTTCGTCTCTCAATGACTATGTATACTCGTAAGGTTTTGATTTTTTTTCTCATGTTTCTTGCTCAAGAATCTGTTTGAATTTCTTAAACTTCTCAAACGCTTCACTCTTCTCTTCCATTAGAATTGACCACATGTAGCGTGTATGATCATCAATAAAAACGAAAATATACTTCTTTCGAGCTGCTGTTGATGGAGTTATAGGTCCACAAAGATCTGCGTGAATCAATTCGAGTACACGAGATGCTCGATATGTTGTGGCCTTTGGAAATGACCTCCTTTCTTGCTTTCCCAGTAAGCATGACACACAAGTCTTCTTCTCGGCCTCCATGTTAGGCACTCCTCCAACCACTTCCTTGTTCATCATCGAGCTCATGGTATCGAGACCAAGATGGCCAAGTCCCGCGTGCCAGATTGTTGAATCAATAATCTTCTCGGCCTGAAGACATTTGTTACTTCCAACCTCCATAATCACCTTATATAACCGATTTCTTGATCTGATTGACTTCACCAGCAAGTTACCTTCTCGATCGTATAAGGTAAAATAATCTTCTCTCATCTAACATTGCAGCTTGATTTTGTTGCCTGACCAAGACTTATGATATTGCTTTTCAAGTCTGGTATATAGTATACATTGGCTAGGATCTTTTGCTTCCCATCTTTAGTTATGAATAGAATCGATCCTTTCCCTTTTATATCAATACGAGAATCATCACCAAATCTTACTTTTCCTGTTATCTTCTCGTTTAGTCTGACAAAATAGCGCGATTACCGGTCATGTGATTACTTGCACCATTATCCAGGTACCACACGTTGTCAACTTTCGAGTATTTCTCAAATTTGCTCGATGTGACATTTTATTCATTGAGGAAAACTATTTCATGTATCATCAGCTCCTCTGCTTCATGTGTACTATCATTCTTATTCTCTTGTGTTTCCTGCAGTTTGAGTTTAAGATCAGGGCAGTCGTAAACATAGTGATCGGTTTTATCACAACGGAAACAAACTACTCTGGATGCATCTTTTCCATGTGTCCAATTACGCTGAGTGTTGTAACCGTTGTAACTGCGTCCTCTTCCTCTGTTTCAAAATCAACCTCTTCATCGTCCTATTCCTCTTCCATAGTTATCGGAACCAGCCTTTGAATTCCATCTACCATAGTTGTCTTGTTGGGGTTGAGAATCCATATTGGCATACATCAGTTTCCCTTGATCTTCTTGTTGTTCCACAACTTGGATTCTTTCTTCATAGGCCTTTAGCCGTCCAACAATATCTTCAAAGCTCGTAGTAGTTAAGGACTTGCTCAATTGCAGCGGTTATATGTATGTATTTCATACGAGGGAGGCTCTGGAGAATTTTTTTCACAAGCTTAGATTCTTCAATACTCTCTCCCAAGGCTGAAGACTTTGAAGATATCTCTGCAAGCTTGCTCAAAGATTCATCAATGGTATATGCTTCCTTCATCCTCATTCGACTGAATTCATCCATTAAAGTTTGCAGACGTGCTTACCGAACCCTGTCTTCTCCCACGTGTCTTGACTTAATAGCTTCCCACACTTCTTTAGATGTTTTAAGACTTCCACCAATCAGGATTAGATGTTCCGGTATTGACTGGAACAAAAGTGCTCTCGCCATATCACTCTTCTCTCCATCATCCGAGCCTGGATCTATAGATTCCCAAACCTTATGCACTTTAAGCGCCACTTGCATTCGTATGCTCCATAACGTGTAGTTGGTGGTGGTAAGCATCGGACACATAATTGCCGAAGAACTACTTTCCTTCAGTTTACCAGCGGCCACCATTAGGTCTCCCATGTTATTAGTCTCCTCTTCTCCTTACATGAATTTGATTTCAATTATTTGAGCTCTGATACCAATTATTAAAAATCAAACTTGGAATAGTAACTCAACGATCAATAAATCAAGAACTCAAATCCCTTTATTAATCACTCAAAGCTTTAGAAAAGTAATCTCAAAAAACTAAAGCTCTCAACTCATAAGTTATACTACATCATAGTATCTCCTTATATATTGATTCTAATTTCCTAAACTCATTAGGAAACATATAAGTAACTTTTCCTAAACTCATTAGGAATAACTTGTAGTCTAAGTTAAATTCAAGCTTAAGTCAACAGCTTCAGCTAAAAAGTGAAAGTTCTTCCAAAAATATCTTGGAGACATTGTGGGATTTCTCTCTGTTGTGGCCCTTTATACAATTGAGGACATAGGCATTAAGCTCAAAAAATTGGTACATATTCAAGTTTCTTAACACCACCTTACTTTCAAGAAATGGAGGAGCTACCAACGCCACTGCCACATAACCTTCATGCAGTACTCTGTAAAAGGGGCTAAGGACGTGAGTAGGTTAGACAATTGAACAACATATAGTTTTATTTGGACTGTAACCATGCATTAGACGGTGAATGCATTGGGTGTCATCATTCATGGTCGTCTTTCTTGATGCCTCTAACTTAATCTTTGTCTTGTATACTTTTTTTTTTTTAATCCAGCCATGAAAGGAGGGAGTAATTAACAGGGCTTAATTTAAATTTAACACATATGGCACAACTCTGCGAAGAATAGAAAGTGAGCTGCCAGCTGCCAGCCTGACGTGGACGCCTGTAGAGAGATAGAAAGTCAGAACTGTGGGCCATTTAGTTTAGTGTGGGGCCTAGCAGCAGGTAGGTTCTTGGGTAGATTATGAAAAGCCAATCAACTAACCGAATCATTCCTCTTTCGTGTTTGAAAGGAGGCAAATTCAGCCCGCTCCAGGGATTTCGGTTTCACCCAACAGACGAGGAGGAGCTGGTGGTTTATTACCTGAAGAGGAAGATCTGTGGCTTACAATCAATGCCATTGGTGTCGTTGATATTTACCTACCCAACTGCCTGGTAATAATTTCTCTTACTTGATTTTTTTTTATATTAGGAATAATAACTAATAATCAGTTCTTGCTTGTTGATGATTCGTCGACTTCTTGAGAATTATATGATCTTTGATCTCCCAAAATTATTTACTGGTTGGCTTAATTACTCCCAAAGTTTAGGTTTTTGATTGTCGCGAATAACCAGGTTTATCGGTGATGTGTTCAGAAAAAAGAAACCAGGTTTATCGGTGTTGAAGTCTGGAGATCAACAATGGTTCTTTTTCACTCCAAGGAGCAGGAAGTATCCAAACACAGCTAGGTCTGGTAGATGCACCGCAACTCCACAGCCAGGGGGCGTCCTGCATTACGTGGGGCCATAAACATTAACAAAAATGGGGGCTATGTTTACACTTAATGAATCTTAAGAGAAGAAAAAACGTTACTGTAAAAAAATAATGTTTTTTTTTATTTTCTTAATTAATAGTGGGTCCCATTATTTATAATATCTTTTATTTTTGCTTTTTTCATCTATACTCTTTTTTTAAAGCTTTTAAATAATTATTCATAACTATAACTAATAAATATTATAAACTGGGGGCTTTATGGAAGTGGGGCCCAAGGCCTACGTTTCACCTCGCTCTGTTCAGGGACGTCCCTAAGTGCAGCTTTTTATTGACTTTGGCTAGTTGACTGACCAAAATTAATGATAATTTTTGGCTAGTTGACCATACCATAATTACATTAATGTTTATTTGAAAACATTTGGTTGATTGTCATTACAGTTAACATATTTATCCGTTTTGTGAACTTAACACGAATAGGAAGGAGAAATAGGCAAACTAGAGAACCCTATACAAACTGATTGCACAGGTTTAAAAGATTATTTTAGCAGAAAGTTATAAATGTTTTTTATTATATTGTTAAGAAGTTGCGAAATTTATTTTCTATTTTTTTCTGCCCACAAAAATAGGTATTAACTAGATAGATTTAATACTATCAAATACTAACGAATTTGACAACTGAGTTATATACTTTGTATAAATAAGTTTCTTTAGCTAATCAATAAGTTTGAGATAACCTATTACAGTTTCAAAGTTTCCTCCAAATTCTATTAAAACTTTATTCTAGCTAGGACACAAGTGGTAAGGTTATAAAATGCGGAAACAAAAATTGACTGTTTCACACTGGTTTGCAACTTCATATAATGAAAAGGAAATAAAGTATTACATTTTTGCGTTTTCTCTTTGTAAAAACTCAAAACTCACGCAGGGGGGGGGACCTAGGGCTGAAGAGGGTGTGGCATGTGCCCCACCCTAAATTATTTTTCTCCCATGACAATTAGTACTAAGCTATGTAAATATTCACTTAAATTCAACATTAGTTACCAGAAACTAGTCATGTGCCCCATACCAAAATTAATCTTGTGTCCGCCCCTGAACTCACGCAAAGAGACTTTCAATGGAAAGTCCAAACAGTGCATTAGAAACCACCCAACTGTTAGCTTCGATGCAATAGTAAACATTTTCCAGCCCTTACCTGGACTCGGTTTTTGACCCGCTCCGGCCGCTGGTACTTGACCCGGATTCGTATTGAATCCATTCATATAACTAAAGTTATTAAAACTTTGAGGATGGTAAGGTTGTTGACCCATCGGTCCAAACGCATTATAAGGGTAACCAAAATGCGGTTGTAGACCCATCGGTCCAAACCCATACGGGTAACCCATATGGGGTTGTTGCCATGGCATCAACGGTAATGGTTGTCCTCCTTCTGGCTTGAGCCCTCTGCTCTTAGTACCCGATTCTTCGGTCTGGTCAGAAGGTGACGTGTTGCAGATGGCTAATATACACTCCCTATGAATATCAAACCTACATAGCTCACACGGGTTGTAACACACCATACACTGGCTAGCACCTCCGAGGCGAAACTCCAAGTGATGAGCAGGTTGAAGCATGTGCCTCACGTGCTGAGGAAGCTGTGTGCATAGAGGATGCACGTCAAACTCACATAGCTTGCATCTGTAAAACAACCCTTCCACCGACTCGTTGCAGATGTCGCAAGCACGTTTGTTCTGGCGCGTGGACTGTTGTTTACGGACGACGAGGCTGAGCTCATGCTTGGGATGAATGAAGGTTGGTAGGGTGAGGGGACACGTGGCCAGAGCCGGGCCTGGCATTGTTGGGGCCCCATTTTTTTTTGGTACCAAAAAAATATTAACATATACAAAGAAAAAAAATAAAAAGAAAACAAAAATAAAGACATAAAAATTAAATGATCTATCTTTGATTGGTATATATAATTTTAAAATTTAAATATATTTCTCATCTATATTGCATTGAAAGCATTAGTTTTTTTATAAGTTAATATGTAAAAACAGTTTTTTTAAAAAAATATTGAGAGTCCTTATATAGTGGGGCCCATTCAAATGTTTCCAACAATGGGCTCAGGCCCGGTTCTGTCCACACGGAAAGATCGTGTCATTGTTTTCTATAGAGGTCGTGCTCGCGTACTGACTGGGTGATGCAAGAGTACGCCGTCGGCGAACAAGAGCTCGCTCGGCAGATGTAAGGACGCCAAGGTACTATTTTATAGCTGAACCTGATTGTCAAAACTACTTCATGTTATGTCTACTTAACTAATCTGCCTTCCTTCTTTTGTAGCGAAGAGGATATAGAGAGTGTTTTGCTGAATAATTCTCCTGGAGAGTCTCGAAAGTCCTTGCCAAATAGCCACTGGAGTTTACAGTCAAATATGAGGTCAGAAAACTCATTTGAAGCTACTGAGGTCAAATCAGCTTTCAATACCTCTGGTATATCACCTTTCGTGTTTGACAAGGAGGATTACATTGAAATGGCTGATCTTCTGACCCCTGAACTCGGAGCGTCTTCACTTGAGAAACCTGCACAGTTCTCCAACCCCTGGTGAATATGGATACTTTAATGAGTTTGACCAATTGTTTCATGAAGTTTCCATTTCTTTGGAAATGGAACCTATTGCTCAGGAAGCTTCTCTGAGTAGTTTTGCTAACAACGGAAGACAGCAATTACTTTATCAACTACAGTTTCAGGACCAGACCCTTGAGAACAAGCTGAACAGCTTCATGGATACTAAGACAAATGTCAATCAATTCCCTGAGGATATGTGGTTTAAAGATGCTCAGGATGATCTCTATGATCAACCACAATCTTCTTCTTAGCATTTGCTTCACCTTCATCAGGTACTTGAACTCTTGTTCCACTCACCCCAAGTTATTTTCTCACCAAGCGCTAATGCTTTTTCTACATTAGTCTTTCACCAACATTTATGTGACAGCCCGTCCCGCTCACTCGGAACCCCGACTCACAGCGCTGCAGAGCATCAACGCCAACCCCTCCCTTATGAGTTCTCACTAACTCCATAATTAGGTTGTTGGTGCGCCTCGAACCCAGGACTTCACCCGTTAACAACTCCCTCACAGGACAAGTTAAATCCTGCTATTTGTTAATCCTGGCCCTCTTGTATAAATTATGTAACGTAATAACCTTAAGCCATTCCGGTTATACGTCGTGAATACTAATTTGGTCAGGTGTGATGCCTGAATCTACGAATCCTACTATGAGTGTAGATGGCCAAAACCAAGAAGGCCAAAATGTTGGTGGTGGAACAAGGAGCCAGTTCTCATCATCTATTTTGGCATGGATGGATTCAATACCTTCAACACCAGCCTCTGCCTGTGAGGGTCCACTTGACAAAGCAATATGTAAAATGAATGTTTATCGATGATTTATACTAACGTATTGACAAAGCAATATAAAACTATGGAAGAATGTGAGGATATTACCTACCTACATTCTCAGCTTCGAGAACTTGGGATCAATGAAGGATCAAAAAGGAAAAAGTTTCATGGAGCAAGGTAGCTTGTCTTTCACAAGGTGTTCCAAGGTTCTCCTTCAGCACTTGGTTAGCTATCAAGAACAAATTATCTACATGGGATAGAATGAGGCAGTGGGGTATGGTGCATGGATGTGTGGTCTGTGGAGAAAGAGATGAGACTAGAGACCATCTTTATTTTGCTTGTCCATATTCATACACAGTCTGGGAAGTGCTTGCACGCCAGCTTATTGGAAATAGAGTCAATCCAGATTGGCAGTGGACCATCACTCGACTGCAGCGTATGAGCGACAAGGGATTGGATACCATTCTTGCAAGGATGTTATTCCAGAGTACGGAGGACCACAAACCGGACCACAAATACGGAGGACTTCTAAGGAGATGGCTTCAAACCACTATATAATTCAGTTCATTCTTTATTTATCATACCATAGCATAAAGAGCACTTAGCTCAACTTTTTGGCCCTTGTACATAACATTCATTACTGATGGATCAATAAATTTTAAATTTCATCAAAAAAATGTATGTTTATCCATGATTTTGGTAATGGTATGAAAAGTGTATGTTATCAATATCTTAGTTTATACAACGATAATGAACAGGGATATCATAATGCAAGTAAGCTCAAAAGTAATTTAGGTAATGGTGCATGAAACTTGGATCCTTGATATGTTGTGTTTTTATTATTTTTAAACTCGGGTTTGGTAAAAATAAGGGAAAATTGAAATAAAAGGAGATTATCAACTTAGATCTGTCCCAATAAGACTCATAAAGGATTATCAAGGTAAATAGGATTTATATTTTCTTTAATATCATCATATCCTTCAATTAACTAAATTAATCTTAATATATCGTAATTGATTTAAGTTTTTATAAAAAAGGAAAGAAATAAAAACATAAAATAAAATAAAAAAATCCACAAAGAGGTAAAACTCATGTTCCAAAACTTTCCCTCGTGGACAATTCCGCGGCCTAGTACTTGTGCAACGGTAAGTGCCCATGACGTTTTGTGTTATTCAGTTGTATTACGTGGTTCTTCTGTTTTTGTTAGGTTTTAAGATCAAATCTAATATTTCCTTGTAGATCTATGGTATTTAAGATATAAAAAACAAGAAAACTAGTGCAAAAGCGCAAAAAAAAAAAAATCTTAAAAAGTCATGGATACGAGAAGTAGAGTTGCAGAGATGATAAAAGAAAAAGAGGGTATAATTGGTTTTTCCTAAATCACTAAAAAAAAAGACCAGCCATCTACTTTGAACCCGGGTTGTGAGACCAAAGCAATATAACACAAACCACTAAACTACACGCTACTAGCGTTTAATTTTTCACTAGTTTTCTTCTTTTTTATACTATGTGTAGTACATTTTTGTATTTATGGATAATTTTGAAACCTTTTACATGTGGTACCTAATTCATTAGGAATTATACATGTGATATTTGACTCAGCAGAAAGTGTATTTGTGGCATTTGATTTATCATGGTTGACCAAATAATTTGGCTTGAGTTTGATAATTATGATATTTATTTAAAATACATATCAGTTTACGATGAACTGGCCCAGTAATAAAATTTCATATGGGAAAAAATATGACAATCATATATATAATGAGGGAGTTCCCTCTCTCCTAAGGGTGCATAGGTGGTTCTCATATTAATTTTTTTTTATTAATAAATTTTATTATTTATGATAATTAATTATACGAATAAAATTTCATAAAAATACCCCAACTTAATTTTGTTAAGCTTTTTAATATCAAATTTTTTACTATCCAAATTAATACCCAAAGTAATTATTTTACTCATTTTAAGATACTTACTTTAAAAATTGTGCTCATTTTAAGACTCAGAGTATACTCAATTTATTAATAATTTTCAAGCAAAACTTATAAAATCTCTAAAATTTTTAAAATTATTTTTTTATTTTATCTTATAAGAATAAAAGTAACTAAATTTTAGATAACCTGAAAATATGTATAGTAATAATTTTAGTTTTAATTTAAAATTTAGTTTGTTTTCTGAAGTTTTAAGTTAATTTGTTTATTTTATTCATCATTAATTTTTATAAATTTTAAAATATTATAAAATATTTAGTTACTTTTATTCTTACAACCTAAAATAAAAGTTTAAATTTAAAAGATTTTGTTTTTGAAGTTTAAAGATTTTTAAAATTTTGTTTGGAACTTATTAATATTTCTTACTACAATTAGCATAGTTTGGGTATTAAAATGATCACAGTTTTAAAAGTTATTGTATTAAAATGAGTAAAATAATAAATTTGAGTACTAAAACGGGTAACAAAAAAGTTTGGGAAATTAAAAACTTAATGAAATTTAGTTGGAGGTATTTTTATGGACTTTTCCTTTGATTATTGTGTTTTAGTTTTAATATACACTAGATCTTGACCTGCATTTTGTAAGCGTATGATATTTTATATAAAAAAGTTCACTAATAATTTAACAAATATTTTGTTAATTTGTAAGTATTTTTTGTATTTAAAATATTTTAACATATAAATCAGTTCTTTTAAATTTGACATGGACCCGCAGACAAACCGGTTACTCTGTGATCTGATAATTCGATTTAGGTTTTAAAAATATCCATATTTAAAAGATGTAAAAGTTGATCGTTTTGAAGTTACACGATGCACTAACATGTACTTATGTTTTCTTCTTTGGTATTACTGATTTTGATTCTACAAATTTCTCAGTGATTCAGTTCATCTATTTTGTTTGATTCGTGTCTATGAATTTGCTAAAGATATCAACCGGCAGTGAAAACTGCAATGAAAACCATTTATGAAGGACTTTGGCCTAAGATGATTGCTTATGTATAATATACTATATAATGTTCTTGCGTCTTGAAATTTAGGGAATTTAATGTGATACAAACTGATATTTGTTTGGTTTTCAGTAACAATAAACTATATGTTGCATAAAAAGACAAACACAAGTCCTTAACTATTAACCATTCAAAATACAAATTAAAAAAAAAACATACAAAGATCAATCAAATGAACTAAAACTCAATAAGATACGCAACAAATCAGGTAAACTAAAACTAAAGAACATATACACCAATTTAATGATCCCCACACTTGTTTTTGCAGGTGTTTATGAGGAAGGCGGAAACTTCGAAGAAAAACAATGACTTCACCGTAATCCAAAGGCGAAAAGGTAAGCAACTCTCACTAATACACCTAAAGCCAAATTTAATATATGTATTACACAACTAAAGAACATAATCAAACACAAACATAGTTAAAAAATCAGAGACTATTCGATGCTACACAAAGGCGGCAAGTTAACCACAAACTCTTCACTATCGTTTTTTATGCATTGGGCAAACAGACACAACATTGTTACAAATCATATATATTAGTATTTGTCTACAACAATACACTTTATTTTCAGTTTGTTAAAGCTCAAAAAACATATGTAGATTTGCAAATGGTACAATAGTTTAACTTTTTAAAATAATTTATATGACTATTTATACACAACAAACATAAATATAATGAAAGAAAATAACTACAAAAATTGAAATAATGATCATTATCCTAAACAAACAATCATCTCAAAACACCACCAAATATACCGCTCTGCTACACAACGACAATAATTCACAACACCAAAAAAAAATAAAAAATTACTTTTTTACACAATTTCAAATACATTATAATACAAATCTTGGGAAATTAAATACAAACAAAAACACTGCATCACTTCAACATATTTATATAAAGCAAAAAAAAAATCAACATCCCCACGCTTATGAAGGACTATGCACCTAATTATATAAAACTAGTAACTATTAATGTTGGCATTTACATTTTTTAGTTGAAACGTTATATTAAATGTGCTTGAAAGTTAAGATGACGTGTCACATAAATCTATTTTATTAAAACAGAAACATTGTGTTTGGACCTAAACTTATAATTTGTAAGTTTTTAAATTAAATACACATTTCTACTTTATAGTTAAACCTACATTAAATCATTAATATTCTTTTTTATTCTACTATCAATATTTCCAAACAATTTACTACTTTATTTATACTAATATTCATGTTTCCAAACAATACTATAATTAATCTTATGTCTAAACAATATAAAGTATTAGATTTCATTTATTTAATAATTTAACAATTTTCTTTTCAAATTATTTAAATGGGTGAATGTATCATCTCATGATATTCTTTGGTCTAAGGTTTGGAAATATATGTTCTAGTATTGTATGTATTTTTAGGGTCAGATTTTGGAAGCCTAACTAATTTTTTTAAAAATTTGTTTTTTACATATATTTGTTTAGTTTTGTGTATATTAAACAGTTTTGGAGTTGATTTTAAGTTTAGTGTAGTGTTTACTGATATTTAGTTTGTCTTTTTGTTTAGGGTATTGGAAGACTTAAGTCTCTAAAACATATTATGCTAGAAGACTTAAATGTAAGTCTTCTCGACGTATTAGGGTGTAAGAGACTTCCCCGTAAGTCTTCTCACTTGTTTTTTGCCAGAAGACTTCCCCGTAAGTCTTCTATGCCGAACCGGTTGTAAATTTTACCAATTTACAGTTAACCTAACCAGATGTTTACCGGACATATAAATACTAATTTTTTACTTTTTTTTTAATTAATTCACTATTTGCTGGTAAACACACGGAACCCTAGCCATTTCTCTCTAATGGCGATGCCGAAGACGATTTTCGTTGTTTCTCGTTTTCTGTCGTTTTTCACCGCGCTAATCTCTTTCTTTCATCGAATCTCCTTTATCTTTCATGTCGGAATAGTATTTCTGGAGATTAAACTAACCCTCTTCCTTTTTTCACTTTTGCAATTGGAAATTTACAATGGAAGACTTCCAGATAAGTCTTCTACAGCATACCTCTCGGGAAGTCTCCCTTTGATTTAAAAAAAAAATCGAAATGCCGGAGAAGACTTACAAGTAAGTCTTCTAGGAAAAAAAGTTTGTTTTGCAATTGACCGAATTGTGTAAGTCTTCTGGGTACGATTCAACGAAAGTCTTCTCAACTTTCAAAATTAAGTCTTCCAACCGTTGGTGTAAGTCTTCTTAGGTTACTTTTGCAATTAACAATAAAAACTTAAATTAAGTCATTTCAACCAGAAGACTTCCATGGAAGTCTTCCGACAGAAGACTTACTAATAAGTCTTTTGTCGTAAGTCTTTCTTGACCAGAATCCAGGAATAAAACTCCAGAAGACTTATTAGTAAGTCTTTTGGAGTAAGACTTCCCTGTAAGTTTTCTGGTTGAAATGACTTATTTTAAGTTTTTATTGTTAATTGCAAAAGTAACCTAAGCAGACTTACACCAATGGTTAGAAGACTTAATTTTGAAAGTTGAGAAGACTTTCGTTGAATCGTACCCATAAGACTTGTAAGTCTTCTGAGAAAGTCAAATATCTGATACAATTTGGTCAATTGCAAAAACAAACTTGTTTTTCTAGAAGACTTACTTGTAAGTCTTCGCGGTTTTTTTTTGTTAACAAAGAAATGTTGGGAGACTTCCAGGAAGTCTTCCCACTTCCATATGAGTCGTTTGAAAAAGACACCAATAAAGTCAATTGCAAAATCTAACATGTTCTTTGACCATAATACTTTCGTATAAGTCTTCTCCAACTAGAAGACTTATATGGAGGTCTTCAGGACGAACAAATATGGGTAAAAAATCGATTTCATACCTTTACAACTGAGATAACTTGTGTAGCTTCTCCAATACCACAGAAAACGACCAATTTGAGCGACCCACTCGTTAATGACCAGGAACCATGGGCTTAAATGGCTCTATGAACCTTTCAAAATTTTGAATCAAAATCTTGTGTATTTTTGGATGAATAAAGAGAGAAAGTGAAAGAGATAAAGTTTTTTCAGCATTAGAAACGAAAAAGGAAAATCAAAATCTATTTTTAGAAGCATTAAAAGCTTCAAATTGGTTGTTCATGGTGGTTGGTGTATTGAAGTCAATGACAATATTGTAAATACTTGATGAAGATGAGGTTGATATGGTAATACAATCATTTTCGAGAATTTTTTTTTATTAAAGTAATGGCGTTTTCGTGAATTATCCGAAATTCTAGGATGAAAAGGGAAAACCGAAATTTCAAACAAATCATGGGTTGGTTTTGCAATATACTTCAAGTTTTGAGTCACTTTTGCAAAAAGCCCATTATTTTATTTATATCTCCTAAATAATGGTTATATCATTTATTTAAGTAACACAATAACTCATTATTACATATATATATATATATATATATATATATATATATATATATATAAGATTTATACATTGTACAATAAATATAATAAGAAAAATAATTATGAAAATGTTCAAATATATGTTATCTAAAGAAAAATGCTTAACACTAATTATTAACAACAATTTAAACTGATTATAGTATAAACAAAATTATTAACAAGATAAATTAAACAAAAATATAATAAAATTAATTAAGCTATATAAAAAGGAGTAATATGATCAAGACATATTTATAGTTCTTAATTATTTTATATTTATCATTTTCTCTATCAAAATTTTGTAGAAACGTCATAATTTCATAAAATTGCAAAACAATGAACTCTAAAATTTGGATTAAAAAACTGACAAATTATAAAATTTTAAATTTTAAATCAAATTAAATTATATATTGGTTCAATCGGTTATTATCGGGTTTTAGTGATTTTTTAAATATTAATATTTTTAAAAACCTAAATCAAATTATCGGATCACCGCCGGATTAACCGGTTTAACCGCAGGTTCGGTTCGAACTTAAAGGCACTGATATAAATATAAAAATATTTTAAATTATATAAATTCTTTCAAATTAACAAAATCCTCCTATATAATTATTAAGAAATCCCTTAAGTGATTTTTGTTAATGTGTCACTCATAGGAGAGCTCTCCAATAATTATTTTAATTTGATTGGTTGACAAATTTTTATTTTTATTTATTTAATTAAGCTAAAAACTAAACCAAGAACGTCAATAATCAAACAAAACATACTTACCAATAGATATTATCACAAATATGTATTTAAGGAAATTATATCATCAATGCTCAGATTTATATCATAAATTATTCTGTGCATTTAAAATAAATATTTTAAGAAAAGAGAATTAAAAACTTACCCATGCCTATTATATCGCTAATAAAAAAATAAAAAATAACCAGTGGTTATTAATTTTTATTACTTATGTATTATATAGATAGTAATATAAAAATTATCTATAATATAATTTAAAGTAAAAAATTTAAATACTTTTAGATAAGAAAAAATTAAGTTTTTCTATTAACAAATCTATAAATTTAATTTTTATTGTAAAATCTGGTTATATAGATAATTTTTAAAAAAATAGATGTAAAATTCTTTTTCAGTATGTTATATAGATAATTAAAAAAACAATTGAAAAGTCATGTAAAGGACGTCTACTTGTGTGTTACTCATAGAATAATTTTTTAACAATTTTTTTAATTTGATTGGTTGATTATTTAAAATTTTAATTTAGTTAATTTAGCTAACAAACTAAACCAAAAAAGCAACTTATATCAATAATCAAGTAAATCGTATTTAAAATAATGATTATGACAAATATGTACTTAATGAATTGTGTCATCAATGTTCAGATTTATGTCGTAAATTATCTTAAGCATTAAAAGTATTTTTTGAAAAAGAGAGATTTTTAAAAAAAAATCTTGCATATTATATTGATAATAAAAATAAAATACAATTATTAGTTATTAATTTTTGTTACTTACGTATTATATAGATAATAATATAAAATTATGTATATGACATTTAGATGATAATTATTTGGAGCATATGTTAACTATGTTTACTATAGTTATTGATAAAAATATACTGCATTAGTTTATCAGTAACCGTGAATATTGAGAACATAGGAATGGAGAATGGATGTGATCATATTATTCTTAAGGCTGTTGCGGATTCGGTACTTACACAATTTAGAATCTTTATAGTTTGTATGATTTTTGAAGAAAAAATTTGTAGACTTCAGTTCAAAAATATTATAGAGATTTTTTTGACATATCGAATAAGATTTGACATTTTATTTTTCAGTTAGTGGTAGTATGGTGTTCTGATGTTTGTGATAACTTCATTCAATAATACATATTACATTGAGATTTTGTCTCATTTGCAGATAACTTCATGCAAAGATACATGTTACATTGAGATCTTACCTCATTTATAGAAGTCTAATCGTTGTAAGTTGAATATAATTGCATATATTCTTCTTTTAAAACCCAATATCTCAATGTTCTATTTAGTAAAGATTCTTTTATTCTTTGAACTTTTTACTATCCGAGATTGTTTGGTTATTTTATCAAAATTTTTATATGTTTGGTGTTAAATAATCCGCTTGGTGAATTACTTTAACTCATACTAACTAATGAAACTATTTTGTGATTTCAAAAAATATTATAATATATATATATATATATATATATATTTCAAAAATATATTATTTGTGTTATCGTGTATATATTACTTTTAACAAATATTATTCGATATATAAACATAATATAATATTAATTGAGTGACATTCAGTTAAATTACATACATTAATTATTTGGAATTAATATTTGAAACATGTATTAACTATTTTACTGGTAATTGTTGATAAAAATATGATAAAATACGAAAAATCATATTCTATATTTATTAAAATTATAAAATTAAACAAAATATATAAATATATTTATTTATAAAATATATGACAAAGAAAATTCAGATTTAATTAAAAAATAGAGAAATTCCCTTAGATAGCCCATTTTAGTTTGTTCTTCACAAAAATAGTTTTTAAGGAAGAAAATGACCAAAATAGTTTTTTTAGAAGCTAATTTTTTTATTAATATGCATTTATATCCCTAGGGTTAACTAATTTAGACTTTAGGGTTTAGAGTAAATGGGTGGGTTTGGGGATATGATTTAAAATTTCAAAAAAAAAATTAAAAAAATTGAAAATTTCAAAAAAAAAATGTTATTTTGGTCATTTTATTTTTCTAGAGCTATTTTGTGACAAAAACTTAAAAATACTATTTAAGAGCGTTACCCTAAAAAGTAAAATATATTATAAAATTTTAAACACATAGCAAATATTATATTATATTAAATTTTAAAACAAATTGTATCTACGAATTAGGGGGCAACCACCTAGTAGTTATTAAGTTATTAGTAAAAAAATTCATCATAAAATATTTGCCTGAAATATCTAGTATACATTAAAATGCTGAAGAGTGAGTTGGCAGTATAAGAATGAGAAAAAAATAGATAAAAGAAAACACTTGTTAATTACGGGGCCATCAAATTAGTGGGCTAGAATAATGATATTTGAAGGCCCAGATGGTGTGGCTATGCCAAGTGATGGAAACGGCTGCGAGAGAGAGACATTGATGTATAGGCAACCACAAATCTGGTGAGAGAGAGTAGGGATCTGGAGTCATCTCCTCGTATCGTTGACCCGATCGGATTTTCAATATCTCCGCTTGGATCGTAAAAGTAAATGGGGGATTCGTGTGAATTCAGTGCGCCAGGGTTTCGATTTCATCCGACAGATGAGGAGCTGGTGATGTATTATCTGAAGAGGAAGATTTGCAAGAGAAGGCTTCGAGTCAATGCCATCGGCGTCGTAGATGTTTACAAATTGGATCCTGAGGAATTGCCTGCTCAATCGTTGTTAAAGACGGGAGATCGACAGTGGTTCTACTTTACTCCAAGGAACAGGAAGTATCCCAACGCAGCTAGGTCTGGTAGATGCACCTCAACTGGGTATTGGAAGGCCACAGGGAAAGATCGTGTCATTGTGTACAACTCGAGATCCGTAGGACTCAAAAAGACGCTTGTTTTCTATAGAGGTCGTGCTCCTATTGGTGAGCGTACTGACTGGGTCATGCACGAGTACACCATGGATGAACAAGAGCTCGCCAGATGTAACAACGCCAAGGTACAGTGGATGATGATAATGTTGGTGTCTTTCATTTGTTTGTTCTTGATTAATTGATTTGATTTGATTTCTTCAGGAATATTATGCACTTTATAAGCTGTTCAAGAAAAGTGGGGCTGGTCCCAAAAACGGTGAGGATTATGGTGCTCCTTTCCAAGAAGAAGAATGGGTTGATGATGATGAAGTTGGAGATAATATTGCTGTTCCAGAGCAACGTTATGAGGATAATGTTCTTCTTTTTAATCCTGCCAATGTTCAGTTAGATGATATCGAGGAGATTCTCAGTGGAATCCCATATGCACCTGAGGTTCCTCAAACATGTATTAATGGCCTTGCTTCTAACACTCCACAAGAAGAGCTTCAAAGCACGTTGGTGGACAATTCTTCTGGAGAGTTTCTTCAACCCCAGGAAAATGGAGAGCTTTTGCCATACAACATGCCCTCCAGTTTTATGTCTACTGAAGTCACGTCAGTTCCCAATGACTCTGGTATGGGGCCTTTTGTGTTTGACAAGGAAGATTACATTGAAATGGATGATCTTCTGACCTCTGAACTCGGGGCTGAGAAACCCCAACAGTTCCTGGACCCTGGTGAATTTAGAGAGTTTAATGAGTTTGACCAGTTGTTCCATGACGTTTCCATGTTTTTGGATATGGAACCTATACCTATTCTTCAAGGAGCTTCTGCAGATCCTTCTTCTCTGAATAACATATCAGACCAAGAACACCAACCCCTTTATCAACAGTTCCAGGGCCTGACCCCTGAGAACAAGCTGAACAGCATCATGGATCCAAATTCCAATCAGTTAACTGACGATATGTGGTTTCAAGATGATGATCAGGCTCTTCTCTTTGATCAACCGCAGTCTATTATTTCTGGAGCTTTTGCTTCACCTTCATCAGGTACTTAAAACTCAATATTCATCTCAAAGAATTCACACCTATGGTGTCTGCGAAGTTATTCATTCCCACTAAGCAAAGATGTTTTTTTCTGCATTTGTCTTTGACTTGAACCAAGACATTTACATGTATTATATGATGTTCTGCTGTTTTGTTTTTTATCAGACCCTCTTGTTATGACCTTTAAACGCAATAGCCATAAGTCTTTCCGTTGATACTTTGTGTACACTATTTTCTTAGGTGTGAATGTGATGCCCGGCTCCACAAATCTTACTACGAGTGTAACAGCTCAAGATGATGGTGGTGGTGGAACTAGCCCGTTCTCATCTGCCCTGTGGGCATTTATGGATTCAATACCTTCAACGCCAGCTTCTGCGTGTGAGGGTCCTATTAACCGGACATTTGTGCGTATGTCTAGCTTCAGCCGTATGAGATTCAATGAAAAGGCAAATGGAACGCCAGCGACCACTACCCTAGTAGCAAAGAAGCGTAGCAGAAACAGAGGGTTTCTTGTCTTATCAATCGTGGGTGCCTTGTGTGCCATCTTTTGGGTGTTTATAGCCACGGTTCGAGCGTCGGGGCGTCCTGTCTTCTCGTGAAAGGTGGTTTTCTTGAATCAGATTCGTAATTACATAGTTAGAAGAAACCAACCATGATCTACATTAATGGTCATGGGATTACTGACATTAATATAGGGTCTTTGAATGTGTATAGAGATTGAAAGAGTTTGAATGTTAAATTCTTGATAAAGAGTGTCGTTTCTTGTCCGATTATTCAATGCTTTTTGTTTGATGTTTATGTTTTCTTTCTTCTAATATTCTCAAAACCTCACAAGAAAGTGGTAAATAGACCGTCTGCGTTTGGTTTTACAAAAAGCATGATCTTGAAGAGGTGGGAGAGCTCTTGTATTCTTCTAGACGAAGCAGCTTCAAGCTGAGCTCCGATGATCTCTGTTTTGATGATGATTGTTCCTGGAACCGTCAGTGAGCAAAGAAAGTAGGATACGTAGGAATCTGCAAGCTTGAGAAACAAGAGAGCAGATTCCGACAATGCAGCCAGCCGATGTTTCTTCTGTCCTACTCATGGCCGCTGCGTGTAAGATAAAGCTTAAAGCTTTTTTTTTTTATCTCCGTTTCTCTGTGTTATTTGATCGCTAAGGCGGTTGCGTCACCGCCACTTTGAATGAATATTCTAGTTGCCGACTACAATTATAAATATAGAGGCTGATTGTTTAGTGCTTTGGTTGCTGGGGACATGCAAAAATATTTATACAGCTACAAAATTTAACGATCAAACTTTGCTTGGTTTTGGCCCCGTTTGTTTCTCCATTTGTCATCTTCATCCAACTGCTCCATCATCCAGATAAATCATCTGGATGAGTTTTTGTTTGTTTCTCCATTTGTCATTTCCATCCAAATGAGTTATTAAATAAATTATTAAAATACCCTTATTTTGATTTAATCATATATTTGATATTATTTTTAACTATATTAATTTTAGTTATTTATTCTAAAATATATTTACACCAAACAATAAATTTTATAAAACTATAAATTTTATTTAGATTTGCATTTTAACATTCATAAAATTATTATTTTATAAATTTTAAACAACTCAATAATTTTATAAAATATAAATTATAAAAGTAATCTAAACTATTATTTAAGAAGTGAATTTGATGAGTTGTTAATCTCTCCATAATTATAGGTTTAGTCATATTTTATACTTAACTATTAATTTTAATAAATAATTTTAATGATTTAGCTGATAATTTATCTTTATCTTGAAAATAATTAAAAAAGTTGTAACAACAATATCATAGTTACTTTATATTATATTTATGCTTAATTATTAATATTAATAAATAATTTTAGTAATTTAGCTGATAATTATCATTATTTTGAGAATAATTAAAAAATTATAATGATAATATCATACTTAAATTTATATTATTTACTTTAGTAATATTAATATTATATATATTTATATTATATTTGGTTTAGTAATATTAAACCAAATTTATGTTAATATATATCAAATAACATATGATGATTCATCTATTTTATTTAAAAAAACATTAGAATAAAAGTTTTAATATTTAATTATATAAATGATTTAATATTTATCGTATAGATTTGAGAAGTGAATTTTCTGATTTGTCATGCTCTCCATAATTTTGGGTTAGTCATATTTTATTATCAATTACTAATCTTAATAAATAATTTTAGTGATTTAGTTGATAATTTGACATTATCTTGAGACTAATTAAAAAAACACTAACGATAATATCATAATTAATTTTATATTAGAATTATTTTAATATTGTTAAAATATTATATATATGTTTATATTATATTTGGTTTAATAACATTAAACCGGTTCTATTTTAATATATATCATAAGATATAATGAATCATATGTCTTTTAAAATAATAATTTTAGGACAATCAAAAGCATTCATTGTGATAATTTCTGAAAAAAGTTGGTAAATAATTTAAAATATTTAGAATATTGTTTGCGAAGTTTTTTTTTCTCTCACGTTAAAAGTTAAAGTGTTTAAGATCTTTATACCCTTAGTAAATAATTAGATTAGCTTTGTTAATATATTACCCATAAATTAAAAAGTATTTCATTAATTTGATAATCATCATTATCTAAAAAGATTATATATTATGTTATCCAAAAATATTTTATATCATAATATTTTAAAATAAATATAAAATTCATGTATATAGTTTTATGTAAATATGAATGCTTTCAAGTTTATTTTACGTATTAAAAGATATTTTATTAAAATAAAAAATATTATCATATAGAATTATTTTAATATTTATTAATTACTAAATATTTCAAAAGCATGAAATAACTTATTCTAATAGTTTTTGAATTGATAATAAATCTATTTACAATTTTTTGTAAAATTATAAAGCCCGCAAGTGAATTTCTGACAGCATAAAAATAGTGCTTTAGAAATCTATTAACAAACCTGTGAATCTTATAACACAACTAATATTTTCGAGCAGAAATCTTTTTTAAAAATTACAGCAAAATTTTAATAGCTACAGTAAAATATTCATCATTAATTTACACCAAAAACTAAAATTACAGTTTCAACCAATCAGATTCGATCAGATCCAAGGTTTGAATTTTACAAGATAAAATAATTCAGAAAAGTAGAAAAATGAGGAAGATTGTACTATAAGGAATTTTTTTTGCTAAACATATACAATTGTTTGTATTGAGTTAGATCGGAATTTGTTTTCGAGGTGATTGAATTCGTCTGTGGATTAATTTTAAAGACGTTTTATTTACTTCTCCAAGAAAGAGGGGTGATTACAAATGCTCAAAGAGAGTTCTTGAAGAAAACAGTTGATTAGAAAACAAAGTAAGATAAACCCTAATTTCTAGCCGTCAAGTCTCTTTTCTTTTTCGGATCCTTTCTTCATCTACTATCTCTTCTTCTTATAGACGAGGCTCAGAGTTCGCCCTACCTTGCTGCCTTAATGGGCTTTTATGGCCTTATGAGCCATGCATTGGGGGTCCAAGTGTTGTGAAGCTCAGGAAACTTCGTTTGGCACCGAGCTGAATGACACGGCTTCCTTCTAACTTATTTGTCTAAGCTTCGGCTTCCAAGGCGAGGCGAGCCGACAATCCAAGCCGCCCTATTGGGCTGAATCTTATGTTCTGCGGACCCTGTGAAGAATGTAATCCATCTCCTACAATAAGTCCCCCCGTAGTTCGTTGACGAAGGAATCAGTTGGAGTCAGCGGATTTGTGGAGTCGGGTTCGAGGAACGGAGGGTTTGGCTGAGGCGTCCATTGTTCGATGGGATAGTCTGCGTTTTTGGTGCTTCGGTGCCGAGCTAGTGATGTGACTTGCTTGGATGCCAACTGGGTTTGTGCTTTGGGCTCCTCGTCGTTTCCTTTGAACTGGATTTCTAGTTCGGAATTAGTCCTATTCGGTACAGTTCTGAGAAGATCTTCCTAACCGGATTTGGTTTATCCCGAGAAGTGGAACCGTCACATATATATATATATATTAAGAATAGTCGCCGACTCATAGGCCCATTTAAGCCTTTTAGACCTAATGATGATGCCATAGAAATCCGCACCCCTTGTTTCTGTTATAAATAGGGGTCTTGGCTCCATGTTCTTTCATTCTTCTGTGTGCCTCAGGTACTTTCTCTCTCTTGCTCCACTTCTCTCTTTATATTTCTTGTTTTCTCGGTTGGGTAGGTTTAGGCGCAGTTTACAGTAGATCGTCGAGTGGGATGACTCCGAAGAACAGATTCTCCAGAGAACATAAGGGAAAGGCCCTGGCCTCCGAGTTGAGTCCCTCGAGGGATGCGTCTGATGCCGAAAGTCCCTTTGACGACTTCAACCTTATCCATCGCGATGCGCTGATGGACACGACAAGTCTCGATCTATTGCAACATTTTTTTTGTTGCTGACGCTACTGCACTTTTCAGAGGCGAGGGCGAAGGCCAGGCCGTGAGGGATAACAATTCTGAAGGCAAGGAAGAGAGTCAAGCTTGTTAAAGTGAAGAACATCCCTCGGGGGAGCATGTTGAACCGGTGGAGTTTTACCCAATCCGCTTTTACCCAGATGAATCTTCGAGACGCAGAAGGCTCTACCTTCCGAAAAACTGTGTCCGTTAGTGGTGGAAGGCCATAACTGGGGCAAGATAATGTCGACTTGGTCGACGGTCGGGAGTGTGAAAAGATTATTTTGCAAGTGCGGGGCTTCAGGCGTAACTTTTTTGATCCTGAGCGACAAGCAGTGATCCTGGACTCCTCCACTCGGGTATCAGTGTGTGTACGAGTCCTACTTTCAAAAGGATAACAAGCTCTGGTTCCCCATTTCCCGACTAATCATCTCATACTGTTTTTGGCGTGACGTTGCAATTTCCCAATTCATAAATGGGTCGTATCGGATCGTCGTTGCTTTGATGACAATGGCTGCAGAAGCTGACATCACGATGAGTGTTCGTGCGTTCGAGGAACTGACGACGACACAACCTAGGCCGCATGTGTTGTTCTTTGTCAAGATGTGGTTGAACTACAACATTATTATCGGCCATCTGAACAAAACAGATAACTGGAACCGTCATTATTTCTATATAAATCAGATGAGTTCGCGTTCGAAGAGCCTCCGAAAGACGACTATCGTGTGTTGTGGAACCACAGATTGGGTAGGTTACTATTCGCCGAACAACGACAATATTCCTTCAATGCTAATGTTGTGTATGTTTTATTTCATTTCAGTGATCCACCCTAATATTATCGCATACCCAGAGAAATTCTTTGAGAACGCTCAAGCCATTGCCACACTTAGTCATCTACGGTGGCCAGACATTAGCCGAGAGAGAATCCTTCGAGTACAAGAATGAATTTCCAAAGGTTGGAAATCTTAATTTCTAGTTCAGGATTCAAATTTTGCCTTTAACCTTACTCTCGAATTGTCTTACTTTATTTTATTCATTTGATTGGCGGTCTGATCTCCCCTGCATAGTTAAATCCGGGAAGAAGCGTCTGCAACTGTTTCCGAAACCGAAACAAAGCTGCGCCAAAAAAATGAGGAAGATGCATGATCTTAGCACCGTGGTCGGAGATGACTTGAACATGTCCGGACGCAATCCCATGTCTATCTTGGATGGGATGAACTCTGAGGTTCTGGTTGCGGACCCGATCATGTTGTCGACGGTCCCCCTGAATCCCGAAGAACGTGAAGGAGACGATGTTGACAAAGACGGAGGAGCTCTTGTCAGGAGGAGAAGGAGGAAGAGATCCAAGAACGATCTTCCTGTTGAGGAAGATGGTGGGGGGTGAAGATGGTCAAGACGCCCCTTCCGAGGAACGCCCAAAGAAAAAGAGAAAGAAGGGCTCTTCGGAAAGGCGACAAGAGGCCTCCATTCAGGAAGCACCAGTTCGGGAGGATGCCCCCGAAGATAGGACGGGGAATATCCCCTAAGAAGTGGAAAACATCCCAGATGAGGTCGTCGAAGGGGCCCCTAAACAAAACTGGGATGAATTGCCCGACAGCTGAGGAAGGGATAGATGTTCGTGGGGAAGATACCGTTCCTCTTATGAACGAGATCATCCCTTTAACTGCGAGGAAAGCTGTCGTAGGCGGGAGGATGAATCTTCTTCGCGAGATGCATATACAATTTTCAGATTGAGCCAGCTTCCGCTACTCTGCTGATGCACCCATCATAAGCTATGCGCATTAGTGCGTGGAAATTGTTCGCCAAATCAAAGGCAGCCCGAGGGATATGCCGAAGGTGAGCGATCTGTTATTCGCGGACGCGTACGTGGATGCCGTCCGGTCCTCGGTCCTCGTAAGTGCCTGATAAGTTCATTTTTTGTAATATTTCCTTGATGAAACTTATGTCGGTTGATCGTTATGATTTTTGTGCAGAGCCAAAACCACATGAATCTAGTGGTCCTTGAGTACGATAGGGCCCTTAAGCATACTATCACCAACTTCAAGAAGTCTGAGGACAATCTCGCGGAGAGGAAAGCCTATTTCACAAAGAAAAAGAAGGATTTTAAGGATGTCTCCTCTTCAGCGATCAGAGAGAGGGATGAGACGATAGCTCAGAGGAAGGCAGACAAGAAGAAGGCTGCTGAACTCAGCACTGAGCTCGAGGCAGCACGAGCCAAGATAAAATCACTCGAGGAGGAGAACGTTAGGGTTGAGGAGACAGTGCGGGAGATCCGGTGGCTGAAGAGATCTTGCAGTCATGAGGTCACCCTTGAGCGAGTGTGATAGAACCAAAATAAGGATCACTCTTTCGGTATGGATGATATGGACTCAGATCCGGAAGGATTGAGAACTGATGGATCGAGGGGTGACAGAATGGGTTGCGGAATATCCCAAAGATACTACCAGAGATTCGAAGGCTGCCGGATGTGACGCACCGGTCCAACTCAACGAAGTGTTTCACTTGGAGATGACCTCACCAAGAGAAGTATGAATGTTCTAAACAAAGAACAATGAGAGAAAACTCAAAAGAGAAGTAAGAAAATCGATGTGTTTTTTATTCATGGGATACTCACTTATTTATAAGGTTTGTGAGTCAAAGAAACATAAAGAATGTTGTGGGAAAAGACAACATTGAAAATAGAAATGAATGAAAACAAGACATAGAAAATAGAAATTTGACCAAGACTAGTCAAAGTTCGG
>MU107580.1:17906-46354 GCA_012274485.2 Sinapis alba | reverse complement strand
GGTAGTTCTTCACCTTGTGATCTGTAACCTTCTTCTCCGCCAATTCTGTTCTTTGTGGTTCGGTTAGGATCACGTTTCCGTCAACTTGTGGGATTCCTGTCTCAATAAGACCCCACCACTCCTTGGATCTTAGCAGATTCTCCATGAGCATTGCCCAATGCTCGTAGTCTCCATCGAATCTCGGTATGATCAACGAATCTTTCTCACTCATCTCTCCTTTTTACTTCAATGGCTCTGATACCACTTGTTAAACTAAAAACAGAGTATAGAGGAAGATAAGAGAAGTCTTAAAACTGCTTAATAGAAAACGATAAAGAAGTTTAGCCATATAAGGCTTTACAATAAGAAAGCTGAAAAATAGGAAACTGACTCACGATCTAGGCCAACTACACATGACTCCTAAAAACTTGGTAAGACCAATTCAAACTAGAAAGTTAACGTAAACTAGACACAAAGACTAAAACACAAGCTAACAATGTTTATCCATCAATTTCAGTTTACTTGATAATCCACTTTTGGATATACTTACTTTTAGACAGATTAATAATCGTCAAAATTTATATTAGAAAGATTATAACCTTGATGTTATCAACAAGGTTGCCAATTTTTCATCTGACCAGCAAAGGTGAAGTTCCTCAATTGCGACATCGGCTGCTATAAAAGAATGTATGTCAACTTAAATTATGTAAATAAGCAAAACAAGTGCTCGTCAAAGTGTTAGGCAACAAGAAATTTTCTTATTGAAGATGTCCCACGCTTTTGATATGTATTGTTCGCTTGAGTGTTGGTGCACCTCAGGATACTGTGTCAATAGAATTAGTCCCAGACATGTGCTTCTCTATTATGTACGGATCTTTAAACAGTTTCATTTTCTTTGTATTACGACCAAAAGAAAACACCAAGCTAATATATTTATTACAAGAATACTAATGCTGTTGTGTAGTCGTTGAGATGATGATGGAGACGGCAGAGAACGATCAGGCTGTCGTGAAGGAACCAATGAAGTTCCGTTTTCAAGAGAGCAATGGAAGTTACAACGGCTTGGACGAACGATTCTGTAAAGGCCAGAGCTTGCAAGTAAGTAGATGTCTTTGTTGTTGTCTTGTCCAAAGGAGAATATAAAGCCAAGGGATGGAGATGATGGTGATGAAGAAGAGTCTGTATCAGATGAGCAAGAGATCGGTGAATCCGAGGCGCATTGTAATGGAATATGAGAGCTCGTGAAGTTTCCACTACCCAGTGGAGTTTCAGCTCCACCCCAAATGATTCCAGCGTATAAGTCTCCAAAGAGATACCTAAATACACAAAACAAACATCATCACTGGTTTAAATATTATTGTGAAAAACGTGAATCAAACATCAAAAATTAATTATTAACAACCCGTTTTAGAGATATGAGACAAATATCCGTTTTAGAGTTTGTATACTGATTATGTAAATTAATTATTAACAACCCGTTAGACCTATATTTATAAATCTGTAAACCTGATATTCATTTACTTTACAGGAAAAAAAATTATCTACTAAGGGCTTGATTGGTAGAGCATTAGCATAAGCATTATGCTTGTTATTATTCAATCAACATTTGTCACATAAGCATTTAGAAAAGCATTTACAAGATGCTAATGCTCTCCAAATGCTCTTTCCTCAATGCTCTCGTATGAAGCTTTTAGTAGAGCATTTGCAGTTAGAATATATAAAAATTTAAAAATAATTATATATAATTTATTTATTTTTATTTAATATATAAAATTATGTTTCATAATTAAAAAAAAATATTTTTAAAAATAAAAATTGTTTTAAAATAGTTTTTACTTTTTTAAAAGAACAATATTTCACATTTAAAACATAATATAATTTATATATTGCACATATCATTCATTATTGTAATAACAAAACATAAAATAATATATATTATATATCATAAAATAAACGTATCTATATTATTTAGAAATAAATAAATTTATATCATATATTAGTTTTTATGATAATATTATAGATGAATTATTTACAGCTCTACCAATAAATAAATAATAATAAATAATATATAATTAATTTTGATTTATTTAATAATATTAAAAATTAAGTTTATATCAAATTTGTTATAATATTTTTAAATAAATTTATATTTTGTAAACAAAATTTTACATTTAGTTTTTTTTTAAATAATAATATTTGACATTTAAAATTTATTTTAATTTATATAATTAAATAGGATTTATTATTTTTAATTACAAATATATTATTAATATATATTATAATTTAAAATATATTATATACTAACTTTTATGATAATTTTAAAATGTATACTGCTACTGCTTTACCAATCACTTTATTAAAAACTTTAGTGAGAGCATACAGTTTTTGTAGCATACAGCTTCTGCAGCATACTGCTACTGCTTTATCATCAGCTGTGCCAATCGAGGCCTAAATATGGCTTTCCTAATCATCTATATATCATTTTGCTGGTGCACCTAATTTGAATCACTCAGAATCAACAAATATATAGAGAGAAGAGGAATGAGTGAACATACGTTCCATACAAGCATGGATCAGTAGATGAACGATAAAAGTAACCGCCAGTTATTGATGCTGACCCTTCTTTCTGGTTAACGTCCGAGTGTTTGTACCACATTATCGGGACGATCGGATTTGCAATTATTGTTGAGTTTTTGCTGGTTTTAGAAGCGGTCGAGAGATTAAATGGTAAAGGTCCCTCGTAGTAATGCCAACCATAGTTTCCTCCTTTGGTGATCATATCCACTTCTTCATACTTGTCCTGCAAGTTAACATGATCAAGAATCTGAAGAGTGAATATCAAGAAAATATTGGTTTCAGTTTTGGTGAAAACCTCTCCAACATCTGCACATAGGAAGTAAGACGGCCTCTCTGAATCAAAACTGCATCGCCATGGGTTTCTAACTCCCATGGCCCATATTTCAGGAAGCATATTCTTATCTTGTGCAAAAGGATTGTCTTTTGGTATAGTATAGTTTCCCCATAGTTGAAACTGGCTCATTGCTTTTGCATCTAATAAACAAGAACCAAGATCAAACTCCATGTTCGTATGCATGTGTCAAGATGCTTTTACTGTATTATTACCTGGAACATTATTCACATCGAGTCTCATGATCTTTCCCAACAAAGATCTCTTGTTTTGTGCAAAGTTGTGTGGATCTCCTTTGCTTCCTCCATCTCCCATCATGAAATACAAGTACCCATCTTTAGGTCCAAACAAGATCTGTCCACCGTGATGTGATGTAAAAGGAAGACCCATTGTAAAGATTCTTCTTACCTCCACCGGGTTAACATAACTCCCTGAAAACATACCAATAACGTCTCAGTGACACCAACTATAAGGTGAAAAGTAAGGCAGAGATAGTGCGATACCATTGGTAAAGAACTCTGATATGACGCTGTGGTATTGACATGGGGTTGCTCCGTTATCAGAATCTAGCTTTGAAGGGTCACACTCGACATCTGAGTTGCATGCGCATTTCCCAGAGCAGTCTGGCCATTTAACTCTATCACAGTTGAAAGAAACAAAGAATCTACCGTTTTTCAAGAAATTAGGATGAAAAGCTATTCCTAAGAGACCAAGCTCAGCATCAAAGTGAACTTCTTCAGTAAGATCAAGAAACAGATTAGTCTCGTCTATTGTCAAAACTTCTCTAGATCCTTGAGATGGGATAGTCGCCAAGTATATCTTCCCAGCTTGATCAGACAGAAAGACGCGATTAGAGCCATCAGGATGAGGTTCCATGTTAAGAAAAGACCCGTTTGCAAGCTTCTCAAGGCATATGCCTGAAGGAGATGGACCAGTAGCTTTTGAAATGTTGAATGATACCGCCTGGCCATTGAAGCACACAGAGGATTCATCTGAAGATCCACCAAAGATCTTGCAGAAGTCATTTCTTGATTTCCATATCTCATATATTGTGGAGTTACCTCCATCTCCAGATTGAGATGCAAAAGGGGTGTTGGTTACAGAGAGATTCTGACATTCACTCCAAAATCTTGCGCAGAAATCAATGTCGGCAAGAGATTGTGTTGACTTGTGAGAAGAAACTGTGGAGTTGCAGAGCACAGGGACTTGTCTAGATTCTGACTCAGCACGGAAAAGCTCTGCTGCGTAAGGATCACACTTCTGCATCCAGAAAAAAAAGTAATAATCAAGATAGGTCTTTAAATCAAGGACATAATGATTATCCATCGCATAACGTTTCACCATCAAAGGCTAAAGCGGATGAACATTTGTGTAGGGTCTTACCGAGCAAAGTAATGACTTGAGAAGCGAAGAACAGCTACCAGATATATTGACTGCTTGAAACTGCTTCTGCAACTTCAAGTCCTCATGGGAGTTACAGCATACACTTCCATTGAATTGACAAAAAGAAAGCGGCTGCTTCAGATTAAACGGAGCAGCTGACCAAAACAAGTCCAAAGAATCAGAAAATATTAACTGTAACAAAACGGAGCAGCTGACCAAACCAAATAAAATCAGAAAAAGAAACGACACAAAACACAAAGTTATCATCAATCTGATATCAGGAGAAACAAAGAAAAGAGACACCTACTCAAATCATTACATAATGGATGTGACAAAGATTCTTTGGCAAGAAAGAACAACACAAGGCAAGAAAGCAAGACTGCTACTGAACAGAGAGAATCCATTTATTCATCAACAAGTAATAATTTGGCTTTTTAGTTTTTCAGCAATACTTTGGATCTGAGATATAAAAAATGATATAAAAATAACTCATACAGGTTGCTTCCACAGATATGTAACTCTTACCAAGAAAGAAACCAAAGAGAAGACCATAGCTCCAGACAAGAACTGATGATACATATAAAAATAAAGGAGATCTTTTTTAATTGACAATTAGCAGAATCTTTAATTATGTAATCTGAAAATTGGTTTGCGCTAATAAATAATATTAGAATGAATTATTGGCGCAAACAAATGTTGACTAAAATAAGATGCTACAATTACCTTGATTTTCAGACCTAAGTCTTCCTCCCAAGCTTAAAAAACTTTGAAAGATTCTTTAACCTCTTCAAGACTTTCAACTATGGTGATGTTCAGAGTTCGGATTACATTATTTCCCCATCATATCAGCCGGCCACGAGTTGGGAGTCTCTCTAGCGATCAGAGGATAAAAGAGAAGCCTGGAAGTGTTATGTATACTGAACCAAGAACGTTCGATCAGACAATTAAGCACCAGATGTTGTAAACATTAGATGAGTGAATCCTGTCTTAAACAATTACGCAAGGCAAGACCAACGACATCATTAAGATCGTCCACACCCGGTTTAGGTAAACCAGTGACTGGACTACTCATTAGCCTCATCAACATTGTTGATAGGGATATTAATAATGGGTAAAAACCCATAGGGTACTCTAAACCCTATTAAAATTTTAAGTCCAAAGCCTGTATGTTCAGATCTTAAATTTTGCGGGTTTATTTTAGGCGGGTCTCGATTTATAAATTACATGATCGGGTTTATCCTAACGGGTTTTGGATACCCTATGAGTTTTTTTTTGTAAAAAACTTTATAACCCTATGGATTTTTTAAAACAAAAGCCTAGGATTTTAAAAAAAAAAAATTCAAAAATTTCTTTTTCTTTTCAAAAATTATCTTTTTTTTTCAAAAATTATCTTTTTTTCAAAATTATCTTCTTTTTTTTTCAAAAACTTCTTTAAAAAAAAAATCTTTTTTTTCAAAAAAAAAATTTTCTTTTCAAAATTTTCCCTTTTTCAAAAATTATCTTTTTTAAAAAAAATCTTTTTTTTCAAAAATTATCCTTTTTTCAAAAATTCTTTTTTATAAAAAAATTATACTTTACCAATAAACAACATTTTCTCATATTTTGAGATATATTAACCATAAAGTAACTTTAAAAATGTTAGAGACATTAGATACAAGATAGTAGCAATCTTCATTAAAATTAATAAAATTAAAAATTAATCTAATTGTATACAAAATATGATTACAATTAAATATTCAATACATATAAAATTAGCTTAAAACTATAATTTTTTAATTAAAAAAATAGAACTTTAAAAAATAGAGATAGGTTTTTTCGCGGGTTACCCACGATAACCCTAAAATTTTAAGGTTTTTCGCGGGTTATCCTAATAATACCGAGTTTTTTCTTTTTGTTTTTGTTTAAGATATTTTTTGGGTAGGTTTAATTTGGGTTCGGGCCGGGTAATTTTGCTAATGACAACCTCCCAAATTGTTGATCAAGTTGTAATTTGCAACTACTGTGACCTAGGCTAAAACAAAATATTGCATAGGATCAATCGTCACTGCTACTATCCAAGCAATGTAAATAGTATTTTTTCCATTACTGCATCTGTTGGGTTTGTCATAACAACTCTTAGTTTATTTGGTTATAGAAATTGCATCAAAAAAAAAAAATAAGGAAAAACCTTCTGAACGTTTTTATAATTTTCCCAAAAAAACAAAATTCTGAATTGCATAATAAACTAGTACCATTTGATCTCAGTCTTTTTGTCTTCTAAGAGACTTTGAGTATTTGTTGAAAAGCCTCGTGTGGTATATCAACAGAGCCAACTCTCTTCATCCTTTTCTTCCCTTCTTTCTGCTTCTCAAGAAGCTTCTTCTTCCTAGTTATGTCTCCTCCATAACATTTCGCAAGCACATTCTTCCTCATCGCAGAAATTGTGTCTCTCGCAATGATCTTTGAACCTATAGCAGCTTGTATCATCACTTCAAACATCTGCCTCTCTATGAAGTTCTTAAGCTTCTCAACAAGTTCTTTACCCACACGGTATGCTTTCTGGTTGTGCACAATAGTAGCCAAGGCATCAACTGCTTGACCGTTCAAGAGGATGTCAAGCTTCACAAGATCAGATTTCTGATACTCTGCATCCTCGTAGTCGAAAGAAGCGTAACCTGATGTTATGCTTTTCAACTCATCGTAGAAATCAACAACTATCTCCCTCAAAGGTAACTGGTACTTCAAGAAAACACGTTGTGCGTCTATAAATGTGTATTCTAGCTGATGACCTCTTCGGTCAGAGCAGAGGTTGATCACAGCTCCAACGTACTCACTAGGAAGGATGATTGTGGCGATGACCGTTGGCTCCCAAGAAGCTGTGACTCGGTACTTGGGGTTTGAAGGTAAAGCAGCAGGATTCTGCACTTGCAACTTGCTTCCATCTGAGTATTCAAACGTGTAAGGAACGGTAGGGATCGTGGAGATTACTTGTGTACCGTACTCTTGTTCAAGCCGTTGATGAAATACATCCATGTGAAGCAAACCGAGGAAGCCACATCTGAATCCCATCCCAAGAGCTGCGCTTGTTTCCTTAGCAACCGAGACACTTGCATCATTACATGTCAGTTTCTCTATGGCATGAGTAAGTGCTTCAAAATCAGACCCATCAGCAGGATAAACGCCTGAGAACACCATATGCCTCACCGGCTTGAAACCTATATTCCACCACAAGCTCATCAAGATTCTCAATTCTCAGTTACAAGAGTAGCATAGGAGAGAAACAAGTACCTGGAAGAGGCTCCACAGTGGTTTTTGTTCTGTAAATTGTGTCACCAATACGTGCCTCTTTCGTGGTTCGCATGCCGGTTACTATATAACCAACTTGTCCTGTAAGAAGCATTCCTGTAGAAGTAAGCTCAGGGTGCATAATCCCGACATCTAACACCTCATAAGACTGGCCAGTCGCAGCGAACGAGACCTTGTCTCCTTTCCTCAGCATTCCATCAACAACAGAGACATAGCAGACGACACCTTTGTACTCATTAAAAAAGGAGTCGAACAAAAGCATCCGTAGAGGCGAGTCACTGATTCCAGGAGGAGGAGGTATCCGTTCTATAACCGCGGGAAGCACATGCTCAAGCCCCAAGCCGGTTTTAGCAGAGACTAGAAGGATCTCATCTGTGTCGAGATCAAACATGGACTTTAACTGAGCTTTGACACGGTCAGGATCAGCTGTCGGTTGATCAATCTTGTTAATCACAGGTACGATGGTGAGGTTAGCTTCGAATGCTAAGTAAAAGTTAGCCACTGTTTGTGCTTGAACACCTTGAGCCGCATCAACGACCAAAAGAGCTCCTTGACAAGCAGATAAAGATCTAGAAACCTCATAGCTAAAGTCAACATGGCCTGGTGTATCAATCAGGTTCAGAAGAAAACCGCTGGCTTCTTGACCCTTTACTTTGTTTTCATAGAACATTGTCGCCGTTTGTGCTTTCACAGTGATTCCTCTCTCCCTCTCTACCTAAAACAAACATCCACAACTACTTTATTACCCATCACAGACTCAAAAATCAAATATTTAAGAAATGTTTTCTCTGAATCTAATTATTAAACACATCCAAAACTACTTAACCTCCCACCAAGCAACATATGACCATATTTGAACATATAAAGCTTTAAACTTTATGAAACATTTCCTCTCGAGTCGAAGGAAGAAAGCTCGCACCTGCAATTTGTCGAGATATTGAGGCTGGCCATGGCCTTTCTTGATGGTACCAGTAAGTTCCATGAGACGATCGGCCAAAGTAGATTTGCCATGATCAATATGAGCAATGATGGAGAAGTTTCGGATCTTGTCGGAAGGAAACTGTGTCAGATCAATGGCGGGTTCTCTGGAGTTTTGCTTAGAATCAGAGCTGAAACCGTAAGCTTGGTGCAATCCAACACACAACGGATCTCTTCGGTTGGGTTTGACTGAATTGAACAATAGTGAGAATGCTTGTCTCGACGACTTTAGGGTTTTAGAGGCTCTGTACATAGAACCCATTTGGGGGTTTTGCGAAAGCAGTGAGATTTGGAGAGTTTCAACACCACGAACAAGTTTTGAGAACGCATTGTCTTACGTTCATGCGACACCGTTTCAGAGGCATCTTTTCTATTAAAACAGGATCACTTTTAATTTTGATTTTTTTACTTTCTAGGACATTTTCTCACTTATGAATTACACACAAAGACACATGTAGCTGGAGACACACTTTATTGATATGCAATGTCTTTCATGCCCTCAAATGAAACCAACTACACTCTTTTCTTTTGCTAACTAACGTGTCACTGCCCCAACTCTAACTAAATTATATATAAAAGTAATTCAATTATCAAACCACCCTCTCTCTCCAACATCATTTTTATCGAACCATTCTTTCTCCAACATCAATTATCAAATTTCAGATCTATTTTTCTCAATTTGCCCACCTTAATTTTACGACCCACACTCTCCTTCTTCTTCATCAATTTTTTAAAAAACATCATTCACCCAGAAAACTCGCAACTTGTTTTGATTATGAAATTTCCTCCACATATAATTCTTCAGTGTTTCTCATCTTACTGAACAATACCCCCTCTCTCTAAACAACCATGACGAAAGTCTCGTAACCGAGCTGAGGCCATAGCAAGGCTTGCGTGGTCTATATGCTCGGAATCCGCCGTGGTGGTCATCTTCGTCGTCGCTTTCAATTGCAAAAAGAAGCTCGAGCAACATGGTTGAATTCTTATTTTTTTACACATTTAGTCCTTTAAGTTTTGACTATTCACAGTTTGACCCCAATATTCTTAAATTTGCTTATAAATCATTTTGTTTTCACCCCAAACTTCATCCACGAAAATCCATCCACAAAACTTTGTAAGATTTGGAACTTTAAACTAGATCTTTCTCTCTTTTACGATGATAAAATATATGAAATTGTGAGAGTTTGTTCATGGTGTATTCTTAGGATTGGTGTGGATTATGTCCACAAGGTTTGTTCATGGTCTAGTTTTAGGATTGAATATCCAAAATTATATGTTCACATAAACATGTACATATGAACCTATCCACACAATCCACTACTCTATGCTCAGGTATTACTATTTTTTTCACATTTTTCACATTTTTTGTCCATGTCCATATCTTTTTACGTCCAAACTTTTATTATCCATGTCCACACATATTTTTGTATAAATGTTATAATAAAACAAAAATAAAAAATATATATACATAATGGATGTCAAAACAAAGAGAAAAATGTTATAATTTATTGCAATAGTTATATTTTCGTTTTATCTTATAATTTAAAAATAAGTTTATTAAAACATGGAGATTGAATGAATATTTGTAGAATAAAAAAATCTAACTACATAAAATAAAAAAATAATATCTTTTCTCCTATCTAACAACCACAAAACGATACATCTTTATATACAAAAGTTAATGTTTGGTCTCCATTAACTAAATAAAGAAAGAGAACCATTAACCAGACATAATTAAAAAAAAAAGAATAAAACTCTAACCATCTTTATGTCTCGGTTCACCGAGCAAGGGACAATTTGGTCTAAAATCTGCTGAGTCATAAGAAAAAGTGTCCCTCCAGCAACATGTGTCTTAAACTGTTAAAAAGTGCAAAATGTGTCCCATAGTGAAACGCACTCTTTAATTTTTGTCCTATTAATAAATGAGTGTGTTACGTTATAGGACATTTTCTTGTCTTTCTTTACAATTTAAGACACTTATTGCTGGAGATGCACTTTTTCTTTATCCTCAGTTTTATTTGGACGGAAATACCCCTCGCTGGACGAAATGAGATAAGAAGCAAAGTTATGTCGTTTTGTGCCTAATTAGTGAAAACCAAACTTAGTTACTTTTTGTTCTTGACTCCTCCTTCGCAACAACAAAGGTCTTTCCCACAATATGATAAAAATTCAATCTTTGGTTTCAAGATTTTGATGGTGAAGTTAGAGAAAGAGACTAAAGTTCAAACCTTTGATTTGACGGAGTGTTTGATGAGAGCCCAAAGACTTGGAAATAAAACAACAAACAAACCGAAATGCAGTAGCAACCATCCATACATAACCTCATCCACACTCAAGGTATCCACACACCCATTTATCCACGTAACTCCCATCCACACGCTATCCGTCCACATCTTTTGCAGATCTGATTTTGAAATCGAAACTTCGAGATCTGGATTTTGAAATCCACAACAACAAAAAAAAACCAACAAAACAAAAATGAGATTCAATTTAAAAGATTTAGAAATCAGACAATCTAGAATTTAGATTATAACGTAAAGCGATCTTCTTCTTTTTTTACATCTTTGTATTTTGTTGTTGTTGTAATTATCTTCTTGTTTTCTTATTATTATCCAAGATCGGGTTCATCTAGGATTCTAGGGAAGAGAAAGATTTTGTTATGAGTGATGAAATATATATAAAAAAAATGGTTCTAAATTAACAAGCTTTCCTGGATTTGAGTTTCTTATGCTTCATAGATTAGCAAAAGAATCAAGATTTGGGGTAAAATCGGTTTGAAGAAGTTTGAGTAGAGTTTTGAAAAAGTTATTTGGAGATGAGGTGCTTTCGACGGGATTATGATTTAGATGAAAAAGAGAGTTGCAGATGAGAGAGAGGTTTGTGTAGATATTAAGATAGCTTAATTACAATGTAGGGTATATTGGTCAAACAACACACTAAAAGTGTGTCACAAGCAGAAAATGCATCTGTGTGAAATTATAAAGACATAAAGTGCCTCTAAAAGTAAAAAACTCTTAATAAATCTTGAGTCGATTTTACTATAGACACATTTCTCTCTTTTTAACATTATAAAGCACATTGTGCTAGAGGCATACTTTCTCGGTTTCCCAGACAGCTTTTGTACACAAATACCCTTTGCCTAACGATAGTGTAATTGATTTTCTTTTGTTTAGTTAGCGACTGGAAAGTCACTTTGTAATCTGGTTAAGAAAAATTAGATGTATAGAACAAAGTGACAAGTTGCTACCGTTAGATGGTGGCCATGAAAACTAATCTGAGGGTCAAGATTTGTTGTAATATTTTTTTTACCCTATCATATTTAATTCATTATTATTTTATTTCCTAGTATGTAAATAAATATATAATAACTGTATAAATCTCTAAAGTTTTTCCCTTTTTCTTTTAATATCCACATATATATAGTTTTAACATTTTATTATATTTTTGAATTTTAGTTTACTGATTAATGGTTTCATGTGTATATAGAAATGTGGATGAAATTTTATTGACTTAAGGAATGTGGATAAGAGAGTTGTATATAAACTCATATTAGAGATTATTTTATTTTATTTTATTGTTGCTAAAATTTGGAGATTATCTTTTATACCCCATCATATTATGTTCTTTATTATTTGTTTTCAAATATGTAAATTCAAAGGTAATATATGTATAAAATGATTCTTATATATATTTTGATATCCATATACTTTATACTTTAATATTTTATTAAATATTGCAAATTATAAGTTATTGGACATGTTTTCGTGGACGTGGACATAAGAAATATGGATAAAAGTTTTATCGGTTGAACAAAACGTGGATGAGAAAGTTGTGTACATGTGGATAAGGTGGATGAGAAATATAGAGTCATGAATAATTCAACCTGTGGACTCGTGAGTAACTCGAAATGTGGACTCATATGTAACATCCACACACAGAAAAAATATATTTGTGCACGTGGATGAAGTGTTTGTGGACAAGTTAAATATGTACATATATGATAAAGAAAAAATGTAGACTCATGTATACTAACACATGGACTCGTGAATAACTCAAAATGTGGACTCAGATTTAACATGCACAATAAGCTTGTTTCAATTAGTAAACAAGTGGAATGATGGATTACTACAACACAATAAGCTTGTTTCATACAAAATTCTAACAGTAAAGGGCATGACTTTGAGAAGCTAGAAAATAAGATGTTATATCCTTACCTTTGTGTTTAGTTCTAACATTGACGATACCGCTCTGAAAAAGACCCATAAGTCGAAGAATCACGTCTTCCCTCACAAGCAACCCAAGGTTTCTCAGAATATTAACACAAAGCAGCAACAATGTCAAGACTGCAAATTCTTTTCCTTTAACCGGTCCATCTTCAATAGCCTGCAAGCCGCTCAAAAAACACCATTCTAGTTTCTTCCTCCGCCACAAGATCTACCAACGGCTTCACCGCTCTATTGTTGTAAAGCTTTGAATAAGAAATCACAAACTCAATCACTTTATTGCTTAAGAAAACTAGCTCAAAAACTTAAGCCTCACAATATTCACAAAAGCTCTATCTCTCTCAATCTCAACATCTCTATTATATAGAGACTTTGTATTCCTAATCCTAAGAGTAATCTCACATAATAGATATTTCCTAAACATATCATTATCTCTTTAGTATCTCTTAATACTATTAGGATTAGGATTGGTTCTTCTCTAAGCTTCTTTCAAGCTTACTCCAACAGTCTCCCCTCTAAGCTTGAAAGCTTCTTTCTTCACTTCATGAACTCCAGTCAACTCTCTCATTTCTCTGTATTTAATCCTCGCAAGTGTCTTTCTCAAGATGTTCACTTTCTGCTCATTGCCAGGGACGTGCTCAACTTTGATCCATCCTTTTTCAACACACTCTCGGATGAAATGATATCGTGTGTGTATATGTTTACTTCTGTCATGAAAGACCGGGTTTCTGGTCACGGCTATAGCCAACTGATTGTTGATTCTTATCAATGCTTTCTCTTTAGATATACCCATGATCTCAGAGAGCAAATCTTGGAGCCAAATCGCCTGCCTTGCTGCTTCAGTTCCAGCCATAAATTCTGCTTCACACGAGGATAATGCAACCGTATCTTGTTTTTTGTGAACACCAAGTGATAGGACTGTTGCCAAGATAGAATATGTGTCCTGTGGTACTTCTACCATCATCAAGATCTACATTATAACTACTATCACTGTATCCAACTAGTGTCCTACTTTGTGAGTCAGATCGTCCGAAGGTTAAGCCATACGAAGTACTTCCACTCAAGTATCTGAGACATTGTTTTAATGCCACGCCATGAGACTCTCTCGGACTTGGTGTTTGTTTTAGTCCGTACAATGCTTTGTTTAACTTGTACACTTTTCCCTTGCAGCCTTCAATCTCGAACCCTTCAGGTTATGTAACGTATACAATTTCCTTTAAGTCTCCATGTAAAAATGCAGTCTTTACATCCAGGTGATGTATTTCCCATCCATGGGACGCTGCAAGACTGATCAACAATCGAATAGTTTCTATCCGAGCAACCCGTGCAAATACTTCTTCATAGTCAACTCCATATTGCTGTACATATCCCTTTGCTACCAGCCGGGCTTTGTATTTGTTTATACTCCCATCAGAATTTCTTTTAAGTTTGAATACCCACTTCAAGCCAATTGGCTTTACACCATGTGGAAGATCAGTGAGAGTCCAACATTCGAGTTTTGTGATCGAGAGTATCTCTTCTTCACAGGCTCGTATCCATTCTTTGCATTCCTTTGCTTCATAGAAGTTGACAGACTCGTTGTTTATGCACATCAATAGACACTCTCCTGCTTCCTTTGCTTCTTCCGCAAATAAGATATAATCATCAAGGTACCTCGGTTTTGAGGTTTGACGCTGTAATCTCCTCTGTTCTGTTTGATTTTCTTCACCTGGATCTTGATCATCATCGCTTTCTTCTTCTTCCTTGATGGCAACTGTGTTTTCTCCATTCCTATTATTCAGAACACTCTGTTCGGTAACTCTGTTTTCATCACTATGGTCCGATGCTATGATCCAATGATTTCCAAATTCCCCGACTTCAATCTCAAAGTCTCCGACTCTGTTTCTCTCTGTGTCATCAAGATTCCAGTTCCTTTTGACTCATCGAAAACTACATCACGGCTTACCACTACCTTTTGAGTTTGAGGATCAAATAAACGATACGCCTTGGATCCTGGTTCTGTCCCGAGATGGACTAGCATACGTGATCTATCATCCAACTTTTTCAAGAACTTTGAATCTATCATTGCATACCCGATACACCCAAAGATCCTGAGGTGATTGATATTTGGCTTTCTTCCATGATAGAGCTCGTATGGAGTATGATCCTTAATGGCTGTCGTGGCTATTCGGTTTAACAGATATGTAGAATGTCTGATAGCTTCACCCCATAAATAACTCGGAATGGACATATGTTTCAGTGTGCTTCTAGTCATCTCCATTAAGGTTCTGTTTTGTCTTTCAACTACTCCATTCTGTTGGGGAGTATATGGGGCAGTGAGGTGACGGTTTATCCCAGAATCGTTGCAGAATTTGTTAAATTCTAGTGACACAAATTCTCCTCCACGGTCCGTTCTGAATGTTTTATAATAGTATTGATGCAACATTTTATAGTACACCTTATATTACTCACAGTATAATGTTAATTGTATCAATATATCCCTCGATGAATGTCATAATATGGTTTTTGTGAGGATTTCATAAATAACTTTAAAAAGTGCAATCACTTTACCATGTTTCATCAGATATATTTATGTTCAGAAAATATAAAATCAAAACGTTAAGTTTCCTAATGCCAATTTCAATACATTTTCATCATATTATATAGGTTTATTTATAATACTTACCAAATATTTGATATAAATTTAAGTTATTATTACATTTCTTTATGTAAATACTATCAACCTTTACAATTTAAATCAACATATACCATTTGAATAAATTTGGAAAAAATCTCAGGCTATTACAATACAAATCCAAAAATGTTTAAAATTAAAATTACTTCAATGTAATGCAATACATGTTATATTACTACATTTCTTTGTATAAAGACTATCAATCTTTAAATTTAAATCAACATATACCATTTGAATAAATTTGGAAAATAATCTCAAGCTATTTCAATACAAATCCAAAAATGTTTAAAATTAACATTACTTCACTGTAATGCAATACATGTTATATCACTAAAATTTTGTAACATATTTAAAATTTGCATCATTAGATTTGGAACAAAAAACATGGAAAATATTTATGAGCTAACTACTAATTCATTTATAATTTATATAATAAAACAAAAATATGATATTTTATATATAAGTTTTAATTAACTATTACAATTATTCAGGATTATTCGGTTACATATACAAAATTTTATATCAAATAAAAGACATGTTGAACAAATATTTTAAATTATTTATATTTATAAAAATTAAATTTCACCAATAAAATATGAGTTAAGAAAATGTATTAACTCTTTTTATTTTTTTTATTGAGAAAAGTAAAACTAATATTAGATACATGAGATAGATAGATTAATACACTTGCTAAAAAGTAAAATAAAGTATATGTAAATTTAACATAAAATATATATGAGCTTTATATATATATATGAATTATATATATATATATATATATATATATATATATTTAATAAAATTTAAAATTTTTGATCCGTAAGAATATTACAACTAAATCTATCCCGCGCTTTTAAAGCGCGGGTGTGGAAATCTAGGAGCTTGATTGTTTTGTGTTTCTACGCTAGTTTTTAGTTTTAGATTTTCCAGAAACTACTTTTAAGCCAATCACAATTCTAGTCAATTAGTTTTCCTATTTTCTAGGGAATCTAGTTTTTGACTCCTCTTACTAATTCCTTCTTAGAAACTAAAATCACTACTTAAGTGGTTTCTTCCTAAAAAATGTACGACTAACACTACAAGAAAACATGCAAACACCTACGGCTATAATTCGTCTGTATTCCGTCGGAATATTCGTATTCCGACGATATTCTGACAAATATGGTCGTCGGAATAGATTCGTCGGAAAAACAATGTTTGTCGGAATTTCGTCGGAGATTCCGACGAAATTCCGACGAACACCGACAAGCTAAATTCCGACGATATTCTGACGACGTATGTCATCACAATAGTAAATTCCGACCACTTGTGGTCGTCAAAATATTCCGACGACTTAAAGTGTTCGGAATTATGATTTATATTAATTTTTTGTTTTATATAATTGACATAATTAAAATAGTAATAATAAAAATATAAAATCCAAAAATAAAAGCAAATATTGTAGAAATAAAAAGTCTAAAATTAGTTTAAATTACAAATTAAAAAAATTAAAAAGTTGTAATGAAAAAAAACTTAAAAATCATTAGGAAATAAACGCTTCATCTTCTCCAATATGTCTTGGTTGGTCTTCTTCTGATCCGCCAGTTCAGCAATGATAGTGGTGTTCTTCGTCTCCAAGGCTACGATTCGGTCATCCTTGTTTTGCAACTGCTCCATAATCATAGGATCAGCATACGGGGCTTGTGAAGAAGATGGACATGAACTAGCCCGACGAGCCAACCCGATTAGGACGACCTTTTCTCTTTGGAACCGCCTAAAAAAAATATTTGCAACTAAATGGTAATGAAATATGTGAAATATTAAACTTACCGCTTCCACCATTTGGTTTATATGAAGTCGGGAGAAGTTGGTCAAAGCGGCCGAAGAATCATCATCAGAAGAAATAGGCTGAGAGGCTAGAAATGCATCTTTCTGGGTTTGCACCAACTCTATAACATCTCTCATTACGGGATCCTGAATTTCGCCCGTCTTCTTGTTGGTGTAAGCCTCCCTCATGACATCGACATAATCAACGGGATTACCGTCATTCGCAACAACCTACAAACAATATTTATTCAATAAATATATTAAAAAGAAATTAAAATATATATAAAACTTACCAGTTGATCTTCCTTAGAAGACATACTACATGCACCAAGGTTGTGGACGTAAAGACCTTTTCCGCCACGACCGCTCTTGCGGTTGGTAGAGTTTTTGAGTGATTTGTCGATAGTTGACTGCTGTGTCCAATGCACCTCTAACTCTTGCCAAACCATCGAGTTGATGAATCTAGGTCTCTTGTCCTTAAGCCATAGTTGCTTCCACTCGTATATCTGCTTCGTATACGAGTCCATGGTCTTCTCGTGGAATGCCTGACGAACTGTTTCCGTGTGCCCAGGCTCTCAATTGAATTCTTGCTGAAAAACACATTAATAATTAGTAGATATATAATAATAGAAAACTAAAGAAAAAATATTTTAAAAATTAAAGAGAACAATTACCGCAAACTGACGAAACCACAACTCGCGGTTTTCGGTAGGAACTACACTATATGTCAGATATCCCTTGTGGAGCATGGAGTACATCATTTGGTTAATGCTCCTGCTAATGCCGTTGCTCGATTTGTTGAACCTTAAAAAAAACAAAGTTAATATTAATGGTAGAAAAGTAAAATAAAAATTAAACTAAAACTATGGTTAAAAATAAAAAATAAAATAACTAACCATGTAATCTGTCCCCGTGGATTGAGATGAAGGACCCGAAGATGCTCTCGGCCGGGCTGTTGAACCAATTGTTCAACAGGCATGGTACCCGACTCAAGTGGAGTAACCGGACGTGAACTGTTCCCGGCACTCAGTCGACCCCGAGGTGCAGATCGGCGTAGTAACCTACCGGACTCGTCAGACCTACAAAAAAATATTAATAAAATAAAAACTGTTAATTTAATAAATAATCATATTAATTTATAAATAAACACACAAACATATATAATAACTCTTAAAACTAATAAATAATATTTTTGTAATTAAAAAATTATGTAAATCATTAATATTTTTTTAAAACGTTTTTTAAATATATAATATTTAGTTAAACATTTTTATATATTATAATAAATTGTTTAAACATTTTTAAAATATAAAATATTTAGTTAAACGTTTTATATATTATAATAAATTGTTTAGTTCATTTTTATAATATAAAATTTTTAATTACACGTTTTTATATTCCAAATAGATTATTAAAATGTTTTTAAATATATAAAATAATTTTTTAGACACTTTTAATATGTAATAATAATTTTGATTATATTTTAAAAATATAACAGTAGTGAAATAAATATTAAAAACATTTTAAAAAATATTAAACACAAAAACTTTTTATATAAACCCTAAAAAATTAAATCCACAAACTATTATCACAATCTTAACAAAACCTAACTCATTAACCCTAAAATCACCAAAAGCACCATCTAAAACTAAACTAATATATAAACTAAACTAGAATCACCAAAATCACCATTTACACTAAACTAACTTATAAATTAAAAAGTTAGAATATAAGTTACCTGCAATTGCTTCATGAACATTACGCGACAATAATCCTGAAAAAGCAAACGGAATGAGGCGCTGCATCATTACATGACAATCATGACTCTTCAAGCCAGTAAACTTTCCTTCGCTTTTATCGACACAGTTACACAAATTTGATGCATAGCCGTCTGGAAATGTCACTTTATTTGTAATTCAATCAAAGAACTCCTCATTTGCAGCATCATCAAGCCGGTATATGGGAAAAGGAGTCATACCGTTCTCATCAACGTGAAGTTCAGAACGAGCACAAATATCGACTAAATCTAGGATTGTGTTCATCAGGTTGTCGAAAAAGTTCTTTTCAATATGCATGGTATCTAAATTATGCCGCAACAGATGATCCTTCCAATAAGGCAGATCTCAGAAAATACTCTTTTTGTACCAGTTGTGTAGTTCTCCAACAGCGTCGACTCGAATATTTTCATGTCCACCTACATCTGATGTCCTTGTTGCACCAAAATGTCTTAACTGTTTCCACAAATCTTCACCACTAACTTCTTCCGGTGGACTGTCAAACACCTTCTTGTTCTTCGTAAACAAAGTCCTACTCCTACGATATGGGTGATCGGGTGGTAGAAATCTTCTATGACAGTCAAACTAACACGATTTCCTTCCGTGTTTTAGTTGGAAAGCATATGTGTTATCTTGACAATATGGACATGATAACCTCCCATGTGTTGACCATCCAGATAACGTTCCATATGCTGGAAAATCACTTATTGTCCACATAAGTACTGCCCGCATCTGAAAAATTTCTTTGCACGAAACATCGTATGTCTCAGAACCATGCGCCCATAGTTGTTGCAACTCATATATCAATGGCTGAAGAAATACATCTAGTGATCTCTTAGGATGCTCTGGCCCAGGGACAAGAATGGAGAGAAACAAAAACTCTCGTCTCATGCACAAATTTGGCGGCAAGTTGTATAGCCATAGAGAATATTGTCTTCCATGTTTTCCAGATGGGCTGAAACCATCAGTACATAAACCAAGATAAATATTTCTTCTCTCTTGGAAAAATTCTGGATATGTTGCTTGGAAATATTTCCAAGCTTTTGTGTCTGAAGGATGTCTAATCTGACCATCTGTGATGTGTTCTGCATGTCATCTCATTGGTTTGCCTGTGCGTTCAGATTGATATAACCTCTTCAATCTTTCTGTCAAAGGCAAATACCACATCCTTTTGAATGTCACTGGAACTCTTCCCCTCGTTTTCTGGTAACGAGGTTTCCCACAAAATTTGCATTTATCCCGGTTTTGATCAACTCTCCAATAGATCATGCAGTTGCCGATACATACATTTATCACCTCATATGGTAAACTAAGACCCGCTACGAGTTTCTGAATCTCGTAGTATGAACCCGGTGCAAAATTATCTTCAGGTAGAACACCTTTAACAAAATCAACAATCGCATCTACATATTCTTCAGCCAAATTATAATATGTTTTAATACCCATCAATCTAGTTGCAGATGATAAGGGTGAATGACCATCTCTACAACCTTTATACAGTGGTTGTTTTCCTGCATCCAACATGTCAAAAAATCTCCTCGATTCGACATTGGGTTCTTCCCATCTATAATGATAATTTACCATCTGCTCAGTACTTACACCATAATCTACATCTGTTCTTGGTTCTTCTAACCTATCAACAGGTTGAGGTTCGCTAGTACTACCATATTCATAACCATCAGTTTCCCCATGAAGATACCAAATCTTATAATTCCGTGAAAAATCTTTCATATATAAATGAGTCCTATATAAATGAGTCCAAACATCCCATTCCTTTAAAATCTTATTATTATTGCAGGAAGAGCAAGGACATCTTAACATACCGGTTTTTGCTTCCGGTTGTTGTCGGACCAGCCTCATGAATTCACCAATACCTTCTATGTATTCTTCTGTAAGCAAATTGGTGTTTGGATCCAAATGAGGTTTATCCATCCACGACCGATAATAATTTCAAGTAGACATGATTTTTTCGGATTTGTATTCACTAAAGAAAGTGAAGAGAGAATGAAGAGTGAATGAAGTGAATGAGGGGAACTAGTATTTATAGAAAAAAAACTGTCCAGTTTTCCGATGATATTCTGACGGAAAATTAATTTTTTGTCGGAATTTTGTCGGAATTGTTAACGATTACAACGGCTATAAAACGCCTATATTTTTTCATCAGAATTTCATCGTAAATTTCGTTGGAATAATGAGAACTTTCAACGGTATAATATTCCATCGGAATGTCATCGGTTCATTCCGACGACATTCCGATGACTATTAAATTACAAACCATTTTCAGTGGTTCGCCTAACGGTAATTTTTTCCTCAAAAAGTTGTCAGAATATTCCGACGACTATGTTTTGGTCGGAATCTCGATGGAAATTTCCGACGAGATTCCGATGAAGCCAAATTTTACAATTTCGTCGGTATATCTTTGGAATTACATCGGTTTTGTCTGACGGTTTTACCGTCTGTCGGAACGTTCGTCAGAATATACCATGTTTTCTTGTAGTGTAAAACAGTTTTTTAAAAAAAAAAATTATACTTTTAGTAAATACACTACTATATAATACATATCCTACAACTTTACAACTACACACATTTTTAAGTATTTGGAGCAATTTAGAGTTTTGTTAAGGTAAACAATAGTTCAATAAAATAATTTTTATATACTCTTTAGTGATAATTTTTATATACTCTTTAGTGAAGTGCAAAAATTAATTATATGTACAAGTTTGTAATATAAAATATACTGTTATATCTGAAATTTTTGTCTATATGCAGAATTAAGTTTTTATTCTAAAATTTTGTTATGTCATAAATATATGCATTATTATAAAAGAAATAATATAGTACATAAGTTTTTTGACAACAAGTACGTAAAAAATTACTTTTAAGTCTATACCTATTACTATTTATTTATAATATTAAGTTCCATAACTTTTAACTATTAATAATGTTTCTTCTTATAGGTATGGCATACCAAGGACAATCATCAAATGGAAAAGAGGTATTTATTTACTAAATGAATATTTATAATGGACTGATTATATAGTTTAATTGACTAATTAATGTATGATATTAATGTTAAAGGGAAAATTTCAATGGAATGATAGCATGGTTCATATATTTCTTGAAATATATGAAAATGAAACGAAAAAAATAAATTGGCGTACTGGTCCTTTGAAAAAAAGAGTAAAACGAGAATTAGAAATGCAATTCGAGAATCAACAAGTCAAAATCCAGAATGGCTTCCGTTGAAAAAAAAAATTTATTCTATAAAAAAGTTGTACGACATTTATCGTCGATTGGGCCGTATGACTGGAGTTTCATTTCACAAGACCACAAAAGCTATTCGAATGGATGATGAATGGTGGAATGATCGCATTCAAGTAATTTTTGAATATCATAACCATCTGTTTTTTTATTAGAAAACTATAATAACCTTTTATTGTTTTTTAATTTAGGAAATACCTGATGCTGCAAAGCTCTGGGAACACCCTCTCACTGATCTCGACAGATTGGATAGAATTTTTGGAGGCAAACACATTTCAACCGATGATGGATACTATCCAGGTTCTGGAGTGGATCAGAATACCGAGTCTGAGACGGTTACCGAGAATGAACACGACACTATGAATCTAGAAGATGATCTTGATGTGCCTTCAAGAAACCAAAGTGAAATACCGTCTTCCTTCAACCAGAGTTCCAAACGGGTGTACGAAAACACTTCGCATAGTTCATCTTCAGCACGCAAACGAGGAACAACAAAGGCTTTATATGACTTCGTGACAAGTGAAGCCTACATGAAACGAACAAAACTTTATGAACGAGCCCAAGATAACAAGCTTGAACGTGCAATTGCCTCATTACAAACACTCTCAGCTCTTCAATATGACTCTTCATTGTATTGGGGAGTAGTAATTGTGCTTCAAATTAATGAGACACATGCACGTTTAAAAACACTCTCAGGTCTTCACTAAAATTTTGTAACATATTTAAAATTTGCATCATTAGATATGGAACAAAAAAGATGAAAATATTTATGAACTAACTATTAATTCATTAATAATTTATATAATAAAAAATATATGATATTTTATATATAAGTTTTAATTGACTATTACAATTATTCAGGATTATTCGGTTACACATTTAAAATTTTATATCAAATAAAAGTCATATTAAACAAATATATTAAATTACTTATATCTATAAAAATTAAATTTCACCAGTAAAATATGAGTTAAGAAAATGTATTAACTCATTTTAATCTTTTATTGATAAAAGTAAAACTAATATTAGATAGATGAGATAGATAAATTAATCCACTTGCTAAAAAGTAAAATAAAATATATATAAATTTAACATAAAATATATATGAACTTTATATATATATATATATATATATATATATATATATATATATATATATATAATAAAATTTAAAATTTTCTCTCTGTAAGAATATTACAACTAAATCTATTCTGGGCTTTTAAAGCACGGGTGTGAAAATCTACAAACATATTTACAAAAGCCAATGTTAATGTAAATTTTAATGCTGAGTGGTTTAGCTGAACCGGTTTGTCTTTTGAGATGATAAAGCTGATTTTTCGAACCACAATTTTATATTCATTTCAGAAGATAGATCAAAAGAAAAAACATGAAACACTTTGAGTTCTCGTCGTCTAAAAGTATTAGAAACTAAGGTTGATTGTTTTCAGTTTTAAGATTAGTTTTTAGTTTTTGTTTCTTAAAAAACCGTGCTTTAGCCAATCAAGTTTTGATTCCCTAAAAATTAGGAAAACTAGTTTTGAAAAAACTTGTTTTATAACTAATCAAGAATATTCCAACAAAAAAAGTTTTCCTATAAAATAGGGAAACTAGTTTTTAGATGTTTTGACCCAATTTCAAAGAAAAACTAAAAACCATGTTTTAGAGATTGATTGTTTACAGATTTTGAAGTAGTTTTTAGTTTTTGTTTTGAAAAAAATAATTTTTAGACAATCAAGATTTTAAAAAAATAGATCCTCTACATTTTAGAAAAACTGTTTTCTAAAATAATTGTCATTTTCTTGTTTTTTCTAATTTAGGATGGTTTTTGATTTTTTCTGTTTTTTTAACTAAAAGTTTTGTAACATTTTTGCAATAACATAGGAAACAAGAAATAAAAATTCCAGCTACTATAAATAATATATAATACAAAATAATTTATGTTAAGAATATTCTTTTAAATTGTCATTAAAGTTAAATAAGTTATTTAAATTTACGTTTACGTAAAGTTTGCATGTTTTGTTAATAATCTATTGGTATTATTTTATTAAAATTTGTGATATATTCTTTCAATAATTTTAAGTTTAATAATAAAAATAATTTTATGTTATAAGTTATTTTTTAAGTAAAAAAATAAACTAAAATAAACCATTTCAAATTTTAGAAAAACAGAAAATCAAAAGAAAAAAATAAAAATAAAAATAAAAATAAAAATTCAGAAATTCAGAAATTCAGAAATTCAGAAATTTACATTTTTGTTCTCATAACATTTAGACTTTTTTGTTACTAGTTTTTATTTAAACTTCAAAAAAAAATAACAAATAAAATATATTAAAAATAAAAACTTAAAAATAATTATACAAGTTTATCTAAAAACTAAAACTATAGTGAAATAAAAGTAATAATTAATTTTTAAAATAAAATCAAAAGTTAAAAACCAAAATCGTCAATCGTGCTTTTTCAAAAAGTAAAATCTACTGCAAAATCAAGAACCAAAAACAAAAATCCAAAATCCAAAAACTAAAAACCAAAAGCCAGAAACTAAAAACTAAAATCTAAAAATAATCTAAACAATCATCACCTTCGTGGTTTTGTAAAAAGAGTACGACCACTTTCATATATTTTTTCTTTTTTTAAAAAAAAAATATCAATACAATATACATGAGCATTATATGTATATACTTTCTAACTTTTTTAAGTAATTTTATTTTATTATTTATATTTTCAATATGGACTATTTTGCTAATTTCTCTTTAAAAATATGAAATAATTAATTTGTGTTTCAAATCTCTAAAATAAATTTAGATATTTTATAAAAAAATATTAACTAACTTTTCAGTATTTGTAAACAATTATTAAATTCTATAAATAGAATTATTGAATCATTTTAATAATTATTTGACACATTAAGTAATAATTAAAATTATAAAACGTAAAAAAGTTAAAACATAAAAAATTTCCATTCAATTTTTTAAAATATAATAATTTAAATAAAAATAATTTAGCTTTTATATGATTATGTTTTAGTATAATATAATTTTTTAAAAATATAATAACTAAAAAATTGGTAATTAATTTTTATGTTTTAAATAATAATCACAATATTTTGATCAACATTTTAATAGTAACTCCTGAATATTTTATTGTTGTTTGTTGTATTATTTTAAAGTAATATATATATATATATATATATATATATATATATATATATATATATATATATTTATTTATTTATTTTGAAAAGTATAAAAATATAGTAAAACCAAAAATCTAAAATCTAAAACAAAATTTAAAAACCAAAAGCTAAAACCAAAGCTAAAAATAAAAAAATAAAAACTTGAAAATCAAAAACCAAAATCTAAAAATTTTAAAATAAAATCTAAAAACCAAAAACTACTTAAACAATCATCACCTAAGTTTCTGACATCGGTAATTAGAAGATATTCTAAATAATATATAATATAGATGGGTGAATCTATTTATTACTAATTAGTTTTAGATTAGAAGTTCATCTAACTTAACAAGGTATCAGAGCCTGATTCAAACAGTCCAACCCGATCCACATCGATCTAGTCCAAAATTGCCCATATATCCTTTTCCGAACATTCTGAGATTGACGTTCAAAGAACCATCATCTTGAGGGGGCGTATTAGAAACTAAATCTCCCACATCGATAGTTTGAAGAGATTCTAATATATAGTATATAAGATAGATTAGCCAATCCACTTATTACCAATTAATTCTAAGTTAGAAGCTTATCTAGCTGAACAAAAGGCGTTACGGTGTTGGTAACGACGCTGGTGTCTTGCGACCTCAAAATCCCCTCGGAAAACATGCAACAAGATGGAACAAACGAGCTATGATGGTATTTCTCAGTGTTATCTCGGCGGATCAGGAAGGCTAATGGTATGATTGATCTTTACAATGTCTTGTTTCTCTGGTGGCTCGCTGGTCCAATGGTGGTGTTCCCGATTAGAGGATGATTGGGAGGATGAGCCGCATGTCGTCATCAGGGATGGGACTTTTTGTACTCACTGAGAATAGTTTGGTGACGACACTCTCTAGATGGATGGAGGTTTTCTTTAGCCCTTTCCCACCCCCCTTCATGGAGCCTTCTCTCTACCGCCTTGAGAGTGAAGCAGTATGCAGCCTCAGATATGTGAAGTGGTCCATCTCATGCAGGAGACAATGTCGGAGTTTCAAAAGTCGGGTCTTCTTCATAAAAGTGGCGTGTTGAGACCGCGGGCCGTCTATGGGGTAATTGAACGAAGTTTTCTGGTGATGGATCATGTGCTGTCTTAGACACCTTGCAATGAGAAATCCTAGAACCTCCATTTTGCTTTCTTTCCCTCATTTTGAATCCTTTTTGTTTTGCTTTCTTTTGTGTATTAGTCTTTTTGTTCTCTTTCTTTGTAGGTATGAGCTTTTTATCCGTTAAATTTGATTCAGTTAGTTATTCATTTCAATACAATCCAATTTTTTTTTGATTATCCATAAAACTTCAAACTAAAGCAAATATTAAGTATCAATATCAGTTAAAAATGAAGTAAATCACAAATATTAAAAAAATTAGAAACAAATATTTGTCCTGCTCTAATGTTTTTACGATGAATATATGTAATTAAAGATAGAGTTTTAAATATATAATCTTATATTACTGTTATTTTAACATATAATTTTATTATTATTTTTATAAAATATTAAATTAAGAAAAGAATATAAAAGCTTTATAGAAAACTACAATTTTTCTAAAAACATTTGTTTTATAAGAAATATTTATTAAATTTTAAAATTTGTAAAACATATAGTTTCATTAATTTTTAATTTTTTAATTTATATTTATAAGTATTATGTAAAAATATTAAAAACAAATTTATATATTTTTCTAGATTTATTTGTATTGAACAAAGTGAATGAACTATCCATAAATGTCCATAAATATCCGCAAACATCTATAAATTCTCCGGATATCCATATTCTGAAGCAAAATAAACAAAAAATTCAAATATATGTGAAGTACAAATCAAATCACATATACCAAAAAATCTGTTACTATTCGATCTGTGTCTATATATATATACTAGATGATGTCCTGCACATTGTGCGGACAAATATGTAATCAAACAAATTTAATTTTAATATAAATTTTTATTTTAATTATTTAATTATTTAATTAATTTAAAATATTAAATTAATTTGAATATATAATTTAAATTTTTTATTACAACGAAACTTAGAGAATAGCTTATTAATTACAAAATCTTTTATTTTTTCTGTCATTAAACCTTATATGTAAAAAATAATCATCATAATAACATAACAAAGTTTTATTAATATTTAAAATAACATAAAAATATAAATCTACAAAATAAAACTATAATTATTAATTATCAGTAACGCGTATGAAAACAAACCTTTCTACATCAGATAATAATATAATAATGTACTGATTGAACATTTTTTGTTCCATGATTCCTATGAACATCAGTTTAATTAGATTTTAGGGCTTTTTGCAAAAGTGACTCAAAGAGGTCAATTGCAAAACCAATCTCTGATTTTTTTTTGAAATTTTGATTTTCCCTTTTCACCCTAAAATTTTGGATAATTTACGAAAATGCCATTAATTTAAATTTTTTTTTTTCCGAAAATGTGTGTATTAGCATATCAGCCTCATCTTCATCAAGTATTTACAATATTTCCATTGGCTTCAATACACCAACCACCATGAACAACCAATTTGAAGCTTTTAATGCTTCTAAAAATAGATTTTGACTTTCCTTTTTCGTTTGTAAAGGTTAAAAAACTTCATCTCTTTCACTTTTTCTCTTTAATCATCCAAAAATACAGAAGATTTTGATTCAAAATTTTGTAAGGTTCATAGAGGCATTTAACGAGTGGAGCGCCCATGGTTCTTGGTCATTAACGAGTTGGTCGCTCAAGTTGGTCGTTTTCTGTGGTATTTGAGAAGCTACACAGGTTATCTCAGTTGTAAAGGTATGAAATCGATTTTTTACCCAGATTTGTTCGTCCTGAAGACCTCCATATAAGTCTTCTAGTTGGAGAAGACTTATATGAAAGTCTTCTGGTCAAAGAACAGGTTAGTTTTTGCAATTGACTTTCTTGGTGTCTTTTTCAAACGAGTCATATGGAAGTGGGAAGACTTCCTGGAAGTCTCCCAA
>MU107580.1:0-15091 GCA_012274485.2 Sinapis alba | reverse complement strand
AGCATGTAATGAACCAGCCTTGATGCCCAACCAAAATCCATCTCCTTGAACTTTAGGAAGACTCCTAATCTTGATTCCTTAAGCTCCTCGTATTCATCATCATGTAGAGCATCCCTTACAGCATAAAACAACTTCGAGTCATCTGTATGGTATGCTATGCTTTTGATTGGAAAGGGCTCTTCCCCTAAGGTAAATATCCTCTTCGGGAGTTCTAGTGAATCCATTTTTCAGTCTGCAAAACAATTAAAAACCAACATCTCAATCACAAACCAAACACAATTACTGGAAGACTTCGTAGAAGACTTCCAGTTATTATTATCCGGGAAGACTTACTGGAAGACTTACTGGAAGACTTACTGGAAAACTTACTGGAAGACTTCGTAGAAGACTTCCAGTAAGATTCTCGAGGAAGACTTCTTCGAAGACTTCCACAAAGTCTACACCAACATATTGAAGAACTTACAGTCGGAAGCTAAAGCGGTGAAGTTAGGATCGGCAACGACAGCAGCGGTTAGCAGATCTGCAAAACTCGAAGTAAAATAAGAAGTCAGACTATCACGTTTATGGTTTAATGGCGGCGAAACTTCGTAAAGGTTCCCCTTAAGTCAAAACCTGGACTCGACACCAAAGAGTAAGAACTTACCGGCAGCGGAGCTCAACGATAACAATAACGGAACACGAACGGTTTCGGATCTGAAAAAAAAAGGAAGCGGGTTAGTTTAATCTCCAGAAATACTATTCCGACATGAAAGATAAAAGAGATTCGATGAAAGAAAGAGATTAGAGCGGTGAAAACGACGGAAAACGAGAAACGGCGGAAATCGTCTTCGGTATCGCCTTTAGAGAGAAACGGCTAGGGTTCCATGGTTTACCAGCAAATAGTGAATTAATTAAAAAAAGTAAAAAATTAGTATTTATATGTCCGGTAAAACATCCGGTTAGGTTAACTGTAAATTGGTAAAATTAAAAACCGGTTCGGCATAGAAGACTTACCCGTAAGTCTTCTGGCAAAAAACATGCGAGAAGACTTACGGGGAAGTCTCTTACACCCTAATACGTCGAGAAGACTTACATTTAAGTCTTCTAGCGTAATATGTTTAAGAGACTTAAGTCTTCCAATACCCTAAACAAAAAGTCAAACTAAATATCAGTAAACCCTAGACTAAACTTAAAATCAACTCCAAAACTGTTTAATATACACAAAACTAAACAAATATATGTAAAAAACGAATTTTCAAAAATGTTAGTTAGGCTTCCAAAATCTAACCCTAAAGATACATACAATACTAGCACATATGTTTCCAAACCCTAGACCAAAGAATATCATGAGATGATACATTCACTTATCTATGTTGAAAACAATCTAATTTTACCAGATTTTATTTTATATCACTTACAAATGTTTATTATTACATGATTTAGATTTTTCCCACATCAAAATATTTTTTATGTAATTTATTAATTATTTTTAAGATTTACTAAACGAGAAGACTTACATGTAAGTCTTTTCAGAAGACTTACAAAATCGTAGAAGACTTAAAAAACACGGAAGACTTAAATAGGCTATGAAGGTAAAAACGCATACACTTTTTTTTTGGTCATAAGGGGTCTGTTGTAATTTCACTACTCTTTTAGGTTACTTTTGCATTTGATTGATGTTTGGGTACACTTTTGCATTTGAATTCAAATTTTAGGTTGGTTTTGGTAATTTTCCCTAGATTTTATATAAATTTTCTATTCATTAGAGTTTATAGTAATACGTATTACAATTTTCTATTCATTAGAGTTTATAGTAATACGTATTACAAATTCTACAATATTTCTGTTTACAAAAAAACATATTAAATAAAATTAATAAATTATATATTTCTAGTAAAATTTAGATTTTTGAATTATAACATCAAGAGATTGTATTTTTTTTAACTCACATCTTTTGATTGGTAAGTTAATGTTAATAATTATCCTGAATATAAAGAAAAATATTTATTAAATAATTTTTTAAAAGTTAACAATTTTTTTTAATTAAAACTAATGACTAAACTTAAAATCAAGGAAAATATGACGAATATGCTTCTAAACACTAATAAAAATATGACAAATAATCAAAATAATATTACATAATTTAATATTACTAAAGTAAATGTAATATAAATATATCTATAAAAATATTTCTAAAACTAATAATTATCATGAATATAATAAAAATATTTATTAAATATCCACAAAAATTATTTTAAAACTAATAATTCAAAGCTTATTAATTTAATCTAATGACTAAACTTGGAATCATGGAAAATATGGCACATAAGCTTCTAAAAACTAATAAAATTTTGATAAATAAGCAAAATAATATTATACGATTTAATATTACTAAAATAAACATAAGATTAACATATCTATAAAATTATTGCTAAAATTAATAATTATCTTGAATATAATGAAAAATATTTATTGACTTATGCTTTAGTATATAAAGGATTTGAAAAAAATCTTTAAAAAATTGAAAATATATACTTGGACAAACTACAATGGAGACAAGCAACACGTGATCAGTGTTGGCAACACATCCAAAAAAATCTTTCAACAAATATAAGTCATACAACTCTTATGTTACGTAACAACACTGGCGACAATAGACAATAGAAGCCACAATAATGTGAAACCCCTAACAACATAATTTTTTTGTAAATTAACCTTTGACAAAACCCATTTTCTTAAGTTCTGATTTGCATTGCACAACTTTTAGCCCACCCATTTTCGTTTACAAAAAAAAAAAATTGCATGCTTATTCAAAAAATAATTCAAACGACATTAGAACAAAATACAGTTATCCAACAAATAAATTATTGATTCAAATGATAGCTAAATATCATACATGATCAAGAAAACAATATATGCACTATATTTTTCAGAAATTACAATTATGGAAACAACCTATGTTATGCTCTCTTACTTGCGGTCATAATTTTCATTTTCACTGTATCAATGAATGGGTTCGTAGTACAGGGAAAAACATCTATAATTTCAGAATTCTTTACAATATTGAAAAAAATTTGTAAGTTTTTTAAGAAATTCATTATTGTGATTTTTTTTTTCAACTCGTTTACTATTTCTATTGTTCCCTAAGAATAAATAGATGTTTTTCAATAAAGACTATAATAGACTACACCGATTTTGAATTCCAAAGTCAACTTGGGGGAATCAAATCAACATAAACCATAGCAGAAGACTGAGTCCGAGTACCTCGTGCAAGCTTGTCAGCCATTATGTTCTTTTCCCTCGGAATATGTTGAATGCTAAAGTGAGGGAAAAATTCCTTAGAGCGTTGAAATTATTCCAAATGCATAGTGAAAGATGGTCATTCTTTTGATGTGGACACCATCTTTACCAGTTGAGAACAAACAATTGTGAACACCACCTCTTTGTATGATAGGCACTCAACAAATTTTGACATATGGAAAATACTTAAAAAAAAACAAAATAAAAAATTAATATAATTTCTTTTTTCAATCCTTTATTTTTAGCAATTCTATCTTAAAATTTCTCTCAAATTCACATCCACGTACAAATCAATTGGCCATGTTTTTAAAATTGTTTTCTTCTCATAAATATATTTTAGATATGATCTATTAGCACAGAAGCAAAAGAGTTGCACCAAAAAAAAAGAAGTAAAACAACATACCTTCTCTTCTAAATTTTAAATTCTGTTTTTAGTACTTTTTATTTTTCTGCACCCATTAAAAACTTTTATTATTCATCATCTGAATTAGTAATTAAAAAATCATCATCGACAAGATTATAGATCAGTGAAATATAACACTAGTATGACTTAAAATTTCAAGTCAAACATAAAAATAACCCATACTTTTTAAAAAATTATTTCTTCATATTCACCCTAAAAGTTCGAGTTATTCACGAAAATGTCATTATTATTTTTTTCGAAAATGAATCTTTTACCTTATCGCCCTCATCTTCACCAAATATTTACAGTATTTCCATTGTCATCAATACACCTACCACCATAAACAACCAATTTGAAGCTTTTAATGCACAAAAGTTTCAAATTTACTCTTCATGTCTTATTACTTATGCACACAAATCATATATCTTTCACATTCTCTTTAAATTCATCAAAAGAAACTAAAATTTTGATTCCAAGATTTGTAAAGTTCTTAGAGACATTGAAGCTTATGATTCTTGGTCATAAACAAGTTGGTAGCTTTGTAGTGAATTTATAGGTGCTTAGAGAAGCTAAGGAAGTCATCTCACAGGTTCAAGATATGAATTCGTTTTTTTTTTTCAGATCTGTTCACCAAGACTTTCAGGACTTCAGGAAGACTTTCATAAGACATCGCTATATGTGTTCTCCATCGAGAAGACTTCCCTAGAAGTTTTCTAACTTAAATTTGTTAACAAAAAAAATCCCAGAGAAGTCTTCTCGAATAAACATATTAGTTTTGCAATTGACCATAATTTGACATTTTATAGAAGATTTCTCGGAAAGTCTTCTATGTAAAGACTTCTATAAAAGTCTTCTCTGTAAAGACTTCTATAAAAGTCTTCTCTGTAAAGACTTCTATAGAAGTCTTCTCACTATCGCAAGAAGTTTCTGTGGGTTACTTTTGCAATAGTAAAAGTAATAGTAAAATATTTAATATTTACGTAGAAGTCTTCTCAAGTTTTATTCGGGGTTTTGGTCAAACTTTCGGTTACGAGAGAAGACTTCTCTAGATGACTTCTCTGGAAAAGTTAAATATAGTCAACTGCAGAAAAGATTTAGGGAAGACTTTCAGAAGACTTCTATAGAAATCTTCTCCGAGAAATCTTCTATAAAAAGTCAAATTTCTGAGAAATTTTGGTCAATTAGAAAACTATCTTGTTTATCCGAGAAGACTTCCCGAGAAGTCTTCTCTAGCATTTTCAAAAAAAATCAAATTCAAACATAAGTCAATATTTAAAAAGGAAGACTTCTCAAGATGTCTTTTGTAGAGTAGACTTCTTAAGAAGTCTTCTACATAAATATTTATTAAACTTTAATTTTCTCCAAACTTAAAATGACTTTTTAATATTTTCTTTTTAATTCATGTTTATTAGTCAATATTAAGATTCCTGGGTGTAATACATAACTTAATTGGTGATAATTATGAGATTTCAAAAATTCATGTTTACTGATATTTCTAGCTAATCCAAGAAGACTTATGGAGAAGTTTTCTACGTTAGATTTCAAGATTTTTAAGTAATTTCAAGGTATGTTTTTTTAACTTTCAAAAGTATAAGTACATTCAATAATATCAAATCATGTGGTTTAATGTGTCTTTTAGATCATAAGATATAATTTTTAATTTTCATGAGATTTAAAATTTCAACTTTCACATAAAATTCAATTTTGATCTTTTGTGAATTTGACTAAGTTTTCTTGAGAAATCTTCTCTCTTAGTTTTAGTAAATTTGAGTAAGTTTTTGTGTTGTTGTGTTTTCTTATGAGTGGGTAGAATGGTTAAAAACATTTATTTGTATGTTGTATGAATAACTTCAATAATGTCAAGTACTTTTGGCAAAGCATGGACATATTTACCAAATTCTTTTGATTAACATGTCTTAAAGTTTACAAATAAATTCACAACTAAAATAGTACATAAAAAATCATTAAACAAACCATAAACAAAATTATTACACATTAAGCTAGCTAGGTATCATTCCTCAACATAGATAAGCTTGGACTCCACTTGACATCATCCCTTTGTGCCACTTTGGTCAGAAGACTTCGGAAGACTTTTTGAAGATTTCGTGGGAAGTTTTCTAGCATAAAATACATGAGAAGACTTCTTAAAGAGTCATCCGAAAGTCTTCCAAAGTCTATCTCAAATCTGAAAAAACTGTATATTCAAAAGTATTCAAATGGCTTCAAAACAGAGAAGAGTTCAAAAATAAAATTTTATTCTTAAATAATAAACAAAACAGTTACATTAGATTGAATCTATAACTTTTTAGAATCTAATATATAAAATACACAAAGTATATATCCAAAATTCGTACCACTTTGGGCATAAGACTTTGGAAGACTTCGTGGGAAGTCTTCCAACATAAAATGCATTAGAAGACTTCGTAAGAAGTTTTCAAGCATAAAATGCATTAGAAGACTTCGCAATGCGAAATCTTCAGGAAATTTTTTTTCAAAGTTTGTCTCAGATCTGATAAAACCTGCAAATTCAAAAACATTCAAATGACTTTAAAACAGAGAAAAACTTCAAAAATGAAATTTTAAAATGAACAAAACAATCACAATAGATTGAATCTATAGCTTTTTAGAACCTAACATATAAAAAACACAAAAATACATATTTAAAATTTATAGATATACCTTTGAAAAATTGAAAGTTGAGAACCATGTAATAAAAACCTGAAAAAAGGATAAATTAGTGAGAAGACATAAGAAAAAATGAGATATGAATATAAAGTTTGGTGTTTTGATGTTCAAAGAGATTAGAGAGAGAGGTTTGAGAGTTTTAGAGTAAGAAACATTAAATTTTTGTTGCAGCCATTTGAGAGGAAAAAATAGAATGTATAAATTTTCTTTACATATAAAAACAAAAATTTCAATTAGATTAAATATTTTCAATACATAAGACTTTCCAAAAAGATAAGGGGGTGTTATTCAATAAGTGACTTAAAATCAGTTGTTAATGTTTTGCAATCCATCAAATTTTAAATTTTTAAGATAATTTAAGTTGAAGAATTCCTAAATCTTTGCAGTATGCCTTAGATTTTAAGTTCACTCATTTACTCATGAAACTCTATATGGAATGATTTGAAATCAATTGAAAATACAAAGAACTTTTAAAATCCTTGTAAGTTGAATAACACTAGATTTTAAAAACTTGATTTAAATCATTCATTGAATAACACTAGATTTAAAATCAGAATTTAAAATCATCATCTGAATAACAGTAGATTTTTTTTAGATTTAAACTCTATTAAAATACATCATTGAATAACATACCCTAAGTTTTTAAGACGGTGGTTTCTCAACTTAATTGGGTACAAAACTAAACTATTTTAAAAATAATTGTTCATATTTATTTTATTTTAAAATTGTTATCTATATGCTTTCATTGACATTTTACATAATTTATACATAACAAAATCTATTGAAGTTTTACATTTTACTCTTCGACATTGTTTGCCGATTTGAAGGCCAGCCGTGCTCCTCAAACGGGCGGCTTCTCTGTTTTTAAAAGGCAGCAACGGAGAAGATATGCTTCCTCAGTTTCCTTCACATATCTTTTTCGTATTCTTAGATGTGCACCCTAGGTAAGACCACGTTAGTCATGTTTAACATTTATGATCGCCAGCACCATCTCCCTTTTAATAGAGAGTTAGGGTAATGTAATCTAATCCGTTTTGAGAGGACGGGAACGACAACCCATACGATGATATGCATGGGGTTACATGTGTGTCATGCATGTGCTCTGATGGTGAGAAGCTATCTACAACTCACACTAACACCACATGTGGTGCAGGCCCAGTAATCCATTCGCATCCACTGAATGATATCACAACAGCTGCAGAAGCTACTGTGGCAAGAGCTCAGTAAAGGAACCACATGTTGCAGTGGCGGAGGGGTACTCAAGAAACCACTCGAGTCTTAGTTTCTCAAGTAACCCATATAAAGTGTTTCCTGCATTTTATGAAGTTTGAAATGCAGTGTCTTTTTATAACATCATTTGGTTACACAAACTTACTTGTATGTCTTTAACGCGTCAATCTCTATAGCACATGAAACTGGATCAGCAGAATAAGTAAATCCATGCGAGAAAGCACCTGAAATACCAAAAATGGTTTTCAAGATCAGAACATTCGAGTCTTACCACGTTAGGCATAACTAAAAATGTACCTAGCTTGTTGCTTTGAGAAAAATGACATCTGCTACTTCTTTACTCATAAGAATGACTCCATCGGCATATATGCTGAAGACAGTGCTTGCATATATTAAAACATTAACCAATTGTACGGGGAAATTTTTCAACAGAGATTAAAAGCTACTAATCAGTTTGCATAAATCTCACTATAGCTAAGGACACAAGATCGGGATTGATGTTATATTTGTCACAGCCAACATTGTCCCGAGCCTTCCAAATGCACATATCACCTTAAAGGCCAAAAAAATACAAATGGTTGTTGACTTTTCTTGGTTCTCCATCGATTTTGGGGTCATGATAGTGAACATGGTTCAGTTAGATATGCACATACTTCATCAGCAGTGAACATGATATCATACTTCATAACAACAGCTTGGACCTGCAGTACAGAAAGAGCCCAATATACTTGGTACTTAGTACCACAAAATAGCATAACCATTGCCAAATGTACTTAATACCAATGAAGTTTTCGAAAATGACCTTTTCAAATTAAGTAGCAGGTGGAGGTATCACAGCACCAGCAACCATAGCTGGTTCAGCGTCAAAAGCACCAATCTAGAAAGAAGACATCTGTGTTAGATTGAGATGCCAACATCATCCTAACGCATAAAGATGGCAATTTCCATAAGTAATCGATTGAATATGTACTGTTTCTGGTCCTTCTTTAAGGATAAGATCTTCTGAATTCTTGGCTAATCTGGTTGAGAACTCAACTTGCGTTTCATCTGGACAAATAATTCTGAGGTTAGAATCAAAGATTACTTTTACTGATAAAGTGGAAGTTCTATACCTGGAAGATGAAAACGCCAGTAGTGAGAGAAATCTTTGTGTAACACAAAAGATGCTGGTAAATCAAAGTTTTGGTGCAGTGCTGGAAAACTGAAAAAATGGATTACATTTGTTAAAAATACCAAAAAGAAAAGAGAATCTTTAGCACTCCTTCTAAAGAGGAAGTGTATTTTATCTTTACCTTGACAAACTTGTTGTTATTAGAGTGGAGCCATGATACCTGAAGATCATAGCACCGCACTTATGAGCACATTCATATCTTATCCATGTTCGAAACTACGCTAGGCGTGAGTCGGACGGTATATCCGGGCCTAGCGAGTTAACAAAAATTCGTGATTAATCGCCGATTAGTCGGGATATATATTTTTAGGCTTTCTTCATGTATATGTGAATAAATAATGGATTTTGCATTACAAAATACAATGAAATCTCCTGTCACAGTTGGAAAAGGTGTGGTAAATCGTGTTATGGACCAGGGTTCGAGACTAGTCACACCATATTTCTTATTTTTAATTATTTTTTTGGTCTTTAATGAAGGGTAGGAACGTATTTCATCATCGTCTTCTTTTTCTGTCTTCTTTGACCTCATACTTTTCTGAGCATCATGTCGACGGAAACCATCCTTTTTACTCTGATTTCATTTGTTTTCATCACTTTCTTCTTATTTTATCGATAAATTCATCAAATAACTTGTGAAATTACATAAAAGTTAAAGAAAAGATGATTTTTTCCAAAAGATCCGAGTTTTTTCCCGACCAGCCTATAGTCGCGACAGTGAGAGACCGCCGAACGCTTATACGCTGCGGAATCGACCGCGTTGACCGCGTTTTCGAACATGTATCTTATAAACACAGTTAAACACACAAAATGACAAGCAAAATTTTTTTTTTTCTCACGATTTCTTTCTGGCTATAAGTTTCTTATAAATCTTTTGCAATCAAAGTTTGTAAGGAAACCATCAAATGAATAAGATGAAGCACTGCAATTTGGAGAGGGCTTCGTGACTTATTTATAATAATGAAGGGGGTGTTGAAGAGGGATCATTGAAGTCGACATAGTGGGTTTAGTGGCCGGAGAAAGTTAATGTGGTCGCCTACGTGAATCAATTAGAAACAGTAACGTTTGGAAGATGAACACCCATGGGAATAGCAAAATAGGACAATCTTGTGTATTAAGTGTTGTACCAAAACGTTGCCTGGTCAACACAACACAACAAAAACAACATTAGACACTTTATATAGATAGTTAACACGTGACATAATTTAGAATTTGAGGTGGCTTCATGAGAAAGAAAATAGTTAACTTTATTTAGAGAGCTTTAGAGCACCATTAACAAGAGTGCTTAGGGGGGTGCTTAGAGTTTAATGAATATAATAGTGGATGGGTCACATAAGAAGGTGCTTAAGGAGCTTGTTTAGGAACTGGTGTTTGCACTGTTTGCAGGTCCCACTGACACGTGGCGGCCTGCAATTGGTTCGTTTATTATTATTTTAAAAGAAAAAAATAGAAAAAATAAAAATAAGTACCCTTTGTGAGTGCTTAGGGTTCATGGTGCTCTTACACTATAGTTACTTTGTATTTGTTGTTCTTGAAATGCCCTTGAGTAGAACGAAACTTACTTGGTTATGAAAAAATAAATGTTGGTTAGCTTCTTCCTGTTGTAATCAATTAGTAAATTTATTGAGGTGTGAAATTTGTTTGGGACCGATACATGACATGTCCACACCACACCTCTTTCTTGATTTTTTTTTCCAGACAACCACAATCACAAAATCCTGACCACAACTACGCTGCACGAACAAAAGTTGACCCCATTTCACCTATAATTATCCAGTACAACGCTGAATGGTTTTTAAAGAGGACAAGTTCTTCACCCCTCACTCTAGCCATGGAAATCACGAAGACCCATACGAGGTAAAACTGTCCATACACACCATACACATACCAGAAAACTGTCTACTGTCCACACTAACAATATCTTTGTTTTCTTTCAGCCAACCACTTCTCCTGAACCACACCAACATGTACACATAGAAGACACAAACGATATCATCAACAATCTCATCCACTAGGTGTACCTAACGTACGACGTAACCCCTCCCCATACGCTCATCCACACCTCCACCACCAACGCTTCCCCCAAAAACACTCCCACTAACCACCATAACCTCGACCACGCTTCTGCTAACCATGAAAATTGACATAGTTTACGATGTCCGATTCTACAACTGTATAAGAAGAAAAAGGATCTGAGTGAATCTATGATTTAGGGTACTCGATTAGATAGTCTGAGTGAAGTTGAAGAAAAAAAAATATACCTTTTAGTGTGAAAATGGCAGCGATGGAAAAAAGACCGACGAAATTTCTTTGTTGGGGACCGGCAGAAGTTAAAAGTCACCAAGAGACTATAATTTTGGTTGCAAAGGTGAAGATGAACCACTTGTCGGCGTCTAGGGTTCCGATGAAGTGAAAATGGGGATAATGAAGGATTGGATCTCGAGAGTAAATAAAAATAGATAGAGAGATGGTGGTTTAGACCTGTCAAACTTTAAAAAGTATCAAAGAACGCCGTTGAATCATGGTTAACAATGGAAATCGAGAGTGATATCGAAGAGAATGCAATTTTTAGGGTTCAGGTGAAAGAATTTGAGGAAAGTAAAACGAAGGTGAGAAGTAAAAAATATTTTTATTTTTATTTTTTTAATTTAGTAACTATGCTCTTTTTGGTTTAGAGAGCAATTTAAACAAAAAACATGAAAAAGTATTGGACATATAGAAAGTATGTCATATCACTATGGGTCTTGGGAAAAGTAGGTCCGAGCGTAAATTTTTCCTTTATTTATAGGTTATACTTCAAAGTTGAAGAAGCAGAGTTAAACCATACTGATATGTTCCGTACTAAAACCTCCTAGATGTGACAATATTTTCGCGGTTATTACCTTTATTGACTATCAAATTAGAGCTTAGATGATACAATCAAGAGCAGATGCATAAACTTAATTATCATAGAGCAGAATCTAAAACATTTTCAATGAATGACACAGACGGGACAAAGAGGGATCAACAAAGCCAATTATTAATAGGTTTTACACAATGGCTATTTGGCGAAGGTGTTAACTTAATGGATCACTATGCCCTGTGTTTGAGAACTTTCTTCTCAAGTTCAGCTTTATTGGCGCCAACTATCCTCTCAATCTCCTTACCATTTTTCACCAGCACAAAAGTTGGCATCCCCGTGACGTTGAACTCTTTAGCCACATCCTGAAAAACATTGATCATGTAGTATGTTTTAAAACAGAAGCAGGTGGCTGAGTCCATCTCAAGCAACTCGACTGATCTGCAGATGTACCATACCAAAAAAATCTATGTTCTACTAACAAACTCCATACTAACAGAAACAGTGAACATTGGAGATCAATCCGAGTAATGATGGATACAAATGTCAAGAGACAGCAGAAAGTCGAAACCTTGGCTGTATATTATAGTATAACCATGACAGAATAAAGTAAAGTTCCAATCTTTTTCTCTTTACAAAACCAAGAAATAAACCCATCCACAACTATACTATAAAGTATAAAGCTATCTACCTATCAAACTGCTGAGTTATATATAAACGAGAGAAACCAACAAACTGAAACTTTGGTCGTATATTATAATAAAGTTTCAATATAGTTAAACCCATTTCATCAAATACTTATATCATCTGAACCCGATCCGATCTACAAGCGAGGAAAAGAAAGAAGAATGAATACTTACGGGAAGTTCATCGACATCCAACTTGGCGAACTCAACATCAGTGAACTTGGCAGCCATGGCGATGAAGGCAGGCTCGATCATCCTACAAGGTCCACACCAGGCTGCGGAGAAGTCAACCACCAGCTGTCCTCCCAAAATTCAAAACCCAATATCAGTTAACATCTAAAGAATCGGATCTGATCGGATCGGATCGATACATACCAGTTTTGATGATTCTTTGATCTCGTTGAAGTGAAGCTGCCACCTAGCCGATGAGCTAAACTTCATGACGCGACTTTGCTCAGATTCATTCCCTGCAACTGCTTCTTCTCCACCACCTCCAATTATAGATGATATAACACCTCCCATTTTCTCTTCTCTCTTCTCTCTTCTCTCTTCTCTGAACAAGTAGGCGGCTGAGAATAATCACGCTCCCTTCTGGTCAATGATACTCTTTTATATTTTTGTTACCACACCTATGCACATCCTGTCGTTTTGATTTTGTTTTACACACGGATGCACATCCTGCCGTTTTGCTAAATTTCACACAACGTGTCGTTTGATAAGCCGGTTAATCACAGCCAGCAAAAAAGCCGGTAACACTTCTTTTCGTATACCCAAATAGGTTTACTCTAAATATAGAGTAACTTTTTTTTTTTTTGGTTCATCATTTTATTTTTCACTCTTAAATAGAATAACATTGGAGCAAACTCCAACTCTTATGGAGTCACTCTATTTTAGTGTAAAAATAGAGTAAACCATTAGAGTGGTCTAAGCCTTTTCATATATCTACGAATCTGTAACGACTTGATTTATCCTTCATCTGATGCATTAATCTTATCATTAACGACGTTTGCACCCTTCCCCCCCCCCCCACACTCTCCTATAAATATGTTCCTTGCCGATCGTTGAATCTTCCACTTTTTCATTAAAACTATATTCAGTTTTCATATAACCTGAAGTTTTGTTTTTTTCGTGTTGTTGCAGATTCAGTGCTCCAGAGATACCAGATGATTCCATCAGAGACCGGTCATAATCGGTATTCGTTGTTGACTGATTTCCTAGAAGTTTTAGCCCTCGCTAGTGTAAAGTGGACTATAATTGGAGGTCTGTTTTTATTTTCATTACCAAGTTCTCTCCTTGTTTTTTTTTTTTTTTTTTTTTGTAAAAAGTTCTCTCCCTGTTTTCAGCTCATCTTACCATTTGATGAACACTCCATGAATACTGATAGAGAATAAACCATTTATATTAATAGTTTTTTTTTGGGATAAAATATTAATAGTGTTTTAGTTCTATTTTTCTTAAGGTATGGTGTTTTTGACCTGTCAGATGTATCTAAGGAGAGTACCACCGATTCAGACATCAACGACTGAAAATGATGGTAAGGCAGCTCTCCAAACTGTAGGTGAATCTGAGCACCATGGATCCGGTAAAGAGTTTCTTTCCTCTCTATCTTATTCTGTCTCCTTCTCTGTGTCTCTTTCTAATGGGTCCCTTTGCCAATTACAGGTGTTGAACAAAATGGTTCTGTTAACGAAATGTCCATGGCTGTTGATAATAACAGTGGGTCTGAGGCCGCACATGCTCCATCGAAGAAATTGGGAGTTTGGGCTTGTCGGGTCCGGAAAACGGACATATGTGCCTTCTGTTTTCTATGAGGAGGATGAAGAAGAAGCGCACAGGGATAAGAAGATGAAACCTTTGGTTCCTATAGATTACTCAGCCGAGGAACAGGAAGCCGTGGCCCACGACGGCTCAGGGAATACACCACCTCATTTGGCTTTAGCCGCTGAATTTTCAAAATGAATTTCGAGTACTAATCCCAAAGAAGAGACAACCGAAGCGGAGAAGCATAGGAGCAAACGTTCTCATGATAAGCCAAGCCACCGGGAAGGGGAACAGGAAAAAGACAGAGACAGGGCCGGGGACCAAAGAGACGGGCATGGTGGTGGTTCAACCTGTTGGGTCAATTTTTTAAAGCCCATTAGCTTTAATACAATTGTCTAAAAGTGAAATGAAATGGGCCTTACTAAAAGCCTATTGGCTTTAATGAAAGGGAGTAAAAAACATCCCACATTGCTTATGAGAAGCAAAATGGGGGTGTTTATATAAGTTTGAGCACTAGTAGGTGTTCAAAGGATGCAAGGGAGGAGACTGGACCAGCCACGCGCGCGCGCCGCCGCCGTCCGGCTCGGCTCGGCTCTGGTTCGGGTCTTGGGTCTAAGATTCTTTTTGGACCAACTTAAGCCCAATGGTTTTGCATATTTAATTCTTAAAAAACAGCATGATGTTCGTATATAAACGACGAGTAGTTCGTCTGAAAACAACACGAAGTTTGTCTGTTTGCCAAGGATGTGATCGAGTCAACAGAGGGAGAAACTTGAGGAGAAAGTTGCTCAACGTTTCCACTCCGAGATTTTGAGAGATTCTCGGAAAACGTGTGCTTCGAAAATCAAATCTCCGCTTCCTCTTTATAAACTCGTCTCCTCCTCTCTCATTTCTTGACCTTTTTCTTTCACAACGAAAACCAGCAGAAAAAAATCCCTTAGCGTAAGTCTATTATTTCTGAGAGTGTTTCGTAGTTATAGTTCGATAGAGCATTCACGAGTGAAGCGTGAATCGCTAACCATGGTTGTATCCTGGGACTC
>MU107578.1:0-46384 GCA_012274485.2 Sinapis alba | reverse complement strand
GAGCTTGAGCCTTCAAGTGCGAAGATGTGTTCATACCTGCATCCATTGTTAACACAAACACACAGAGAGAGAAAAAAAACCACAAAGAAGCAGAAAGCACGATAGTGACGATATAGGAAACGGATCTAAACAATCAAATGGAATTAGATTAATAAATAATCAAATAAAGCAGTGAGTTCGAGCAGAGAGAGTGAAGAGTAGTTGTTCGTGGGTTGATGATGGGAGATGAGAGCAGATTGAATTGATTGAGAAAGGTGTCAACTTTGGGGCTAATATATAGTATTCACTATTAAGCAGCGGAGAAGATTTAGGGTTTAGGCTGTCCCCAATCTCTAATCGGAAAGTCGCTAACGGCTATATTTCTTAGAGAGCCGTTGAAAATTTTATATACGCGACTAAACCAAACCATAACCAGTCGGTGGTTATGTAATGAATACTAACTAGTACGGAGTATTTGTTGTACAGAAGCCGAACCAACACATAACAGAGATTCGATTCGGTTTAATTGATGAACCAACACAAAGACTTCCGCTGAAATTTACACCCTAACACAAAATTGGGTTACACTGCAACATTTTATATACAAAAAGGCTTCACTAGGAGATGAATTGTGAGAAATATTACACAGTACCATGTATAGAAAGATTCTTACGTTAGTCTCTATATATACAAGTTTTCATCTATGCATACTTACACCACTGGTTGGAGATACTACAGGAAGCTGGCCAGATTCTGTATCAATGTCAGAGTTAATATTGTTCTCTTGCTTAAAACCAGTCTGAGATTACTACAAGTTGATGTTTTAGCATTGTATCAATATCGATATCAAAGTCAATAAGGTCTTCTAGCTCATTACCAAGTATTACAGGTTGCTGGTTTACTGTAGTTTCAATATCAGTGTTAAGGTGTCCCTTAGGAGATCTTGAAGAAAAATCGGTAGATGTGGTCTTCTCCACATGCCCACCTTCCCTAACGAAATAAGAAGTGGGTTTCTCACATAAGCTCAGACGCTCTATGGAGAACTTGAAGACACTTTTTAACCATTTTAATACAAAGATTAAGAATAAGATAAGTAAATAAGAGACTTGACCGATTGAGTTGGTAGAAACTGTACAGAGAGATCCTTTACTTCAAAGCATGATACAAAATTAACAAAGAAGAGAAGCCTACACTAATCCCTCAAACTATTTACAATTGATACAATGCCAGCTCTATGGTTCTATGATCTTACTCGTCGAGCCAATCTAAGCTGAAACATTTCTCAGCAGCTTCAATCTTCAACCCTGGAACAGCCTTCTCAACTTCTTCCCATATAAACGCAACGTCCTTATCACAAATCACATGGCGTAGAGACTCTAAAGAAACAGCAGAACTAAGTCTCTCCAAGAAGCAACATTCTCTCATGTCTATCTTCTCAAGAGTCTTTAGCTTTCCTATCTCCTCTGGAAGACAACTCAGGTTAACACACTGCGAGATGTCTAGGTACTTAAGCTGAGGAAGCTCACAGATCTCCACAGGCAATGCCTTTAGCTCAAGACAAGCATATAGCCTCAGAATCTCAAGAGCTTGTAACTTACTGAGGTTCTTAGGCAATTCACTGAGGCGTGGACAGTTTGTTATGCTTAAGGAGTTAAGAGAGGTCATACCGCAGATGCTTGAAGGTAGTGAGACAAGATCATCACAGTGATCTATCGTCAGGTCGGCTAACTTTGGGAAGAGGGTGGAGATGTCAATTCCTGTCTGATGAAAACTGTTGTTGATCTTGCAGAGGATCAAAGACATCTTGTGGAGTTTTTTCAAGGGGATGGTTGTGTTGTGCAGCTCAGGGACGTGAACTCTCTCTAGCCAGAGACTCCTTAGGTTCGACAAGTTGGCGAAAATCGAAAAGTCATGGAGAACAGCAGGGGACATGCCGTTGTTGATGATCACTAAGACCTTAAGCCGTTTCATCTTAGTGATGAAAGGAGGCAGAACATACTTGTCTGAAGAGAAGTTCAGGATTAGAATCTCTGCCTTAGGGAAGTCCATGTCAAAGTCAGACCAATCCATCTCATCCATGTCACCTGAAACAGAAACATAACTCTAGTCAACATTACCATCCTTGTGTGATATAAAGTTGCACTTGAAAAAAAGTCTCTTACCAGTATGAATAGAGACTATCTGAGCTCTGTATGCCTCATCACTGTTCCTTCCCCATTCTTTTGGAAGAGCTGATTCTCTTTTCGGCATCAGCAGTCTCTCCCTTATGTTTACTTTCCCTTTGTTGCTTAAATGAAGAGCCAAGTCTCGCAGAACATCATGTTGTGTCACAAACACATCATAGTAGCTTGCATATGAAGAGCCAAGCCTGTAAATCAATATAGACAGTGATTAGTACATATAAAAGTGAAGAGCTACAAGTGATGTGATCCCATCCTTACCGTGGATCTTTCCCAAGAGTAAGGAGATTCTTGTGTGACAAATCAACAAGAGTTGCAAAAGAAATGGCCTCCTCTAGATCATGTATCTCAATCCACATGTTGATAAGAACATCAACAGGAATCTTCCTGTCTTCAGGGAATGCACCAAGATCCAAGAAACACTCTCTGGTTGTCGGGTCAAGATTTTCTAGACTAGCTTCCATTTGATGAAGTAATCTAGTCTCATGAGTTTCATCAGCAGGTTCACCTTTTTGTAACCTCTGCAATGCCCCCTTCCAATACATTTCAGGTCGGTCTTTTAGTGAAGCCCCTGTGACTTTGAGAGCCAAAGGTAGACCTTTACACTCACCAGCAACCTGTGAGAATCCAAAAGCATTGGTTATACATCATAGTATGCATGAATCAGTTGAAGGAAAAAAAAACCATTATTATTACCTGCTCGACCATGCTTTTGTCGAAACCAGGAGGGACAGTTTTCTGACCAAATGCACAGAGACAGAAGAGAGAGAGTGCTTCATCTTCCCTTAGTACTTCCACATCATAAGTAGCTTTAGGCTCTGTGAGTTTGGACCGTGAGACCACAAGTGTTGTGCAACCAGGGATGTTAAACGTCAAGCTGTCCAAAGCTTCTGTAGTCCAAACATCATCAAGAATCACTAGCTTCTGTGTTTTAACCCCGCCCTCGTACTGTAAATTCCAGTTTGGAACAGGGTTTACACCTTCATAACCAGACACAAACGCCCATATATGTGCTCTCAGCTCCTCAAGCATCGGAGATTGTGATACAGTCAGAAACAAAATCCTGTTCTCGAAGTGACCTGACAAAAACAAAAACAAAAACAGTGTCAGAAACTCAACTCAATCATTACAACATGTTCATCTAACTGTTCGCAATCTAAGTCCCACATCAGAATATTAGACAACAAATCTCTTATATATAAAGTCCAACTCTAGTTAGTATGAGTACTTCCGAAAGGCTTAGGTCCAAAACCGACAATATCATACTAATTGTGGGCATAACTTAGTTAGAGACAGGACAAGATAAGAAGACTTACATTGGACTTCAACGTCCCGTTCAAGCTCTCTAGCAAGAGTAGTTTTGCCGACACCGCCCATCCCACTGATCCCAATAAGCCCTCCCTCACCGCTAAACATCATCTTCTTCACCTTCCTCTTACCCATCTCCAACCCAACCCCAAACTTCTCAGAGTCGTTGCTCATCTCAATCTCCATAGTTGCCTCTGCTATCTTCATGGCATCCCTTATCATCCCTCCTCCACCGATCTTCATCGACCCCAAGTGCTCAGTCATCTTCTCAAGGCTCCTGTCAACTCGATCAAACCGCACATCTGAGTTAGCCCTAAGAAGATGAACATCTGCAAGGACGTGAGTCAGTATCTGATTCTTAAGGAAGTTAGAGATATCCTTCTCTAGCTTGTCCATCTTCCTCGCTAATGTTAACTGTCTGTACACGTTCCAGCGACGGGCGCTCAACACTTTCTCAGTTAGTTTCTTCCCTTTCTCTAAGGTGTTAGAGAGCATACCGATCTGAGCCTGACGGTGAGGAGGAAGCTCAACGCCGCTGTACTGAATCTCCTTGATGGTTGGTTGGATGTTTTCTATCAAGTCAATGAGTTTGTCAGCGATGCTTTTGTATTTCCATGCTTTGGCAGATATCAGAAAGAGTTGTTTCAGTAGCTCAGTTGCTATTTCGCCGGCGAAAAAATCGGTGATGGCCATTGTGAACGAAGTCAATGAGGTCGAGAGAGAGAGAGAGAGAGAGTAGTTTAAGGATATAAATGGAGGATCCCACTGGAGATTCCGTAGCAATTTGAAATGATGGTGACAAGTGAAAACATCATTGTTATAAAGAAAGGAAGAGTAACACGCTAAAAGAAAGTCTTAATGATACTATTTCCACATTATGTTCTGTTCACACAGATCACATCGTGTAGGCCAGTGAGAGAGGGGAAGAGTGGGTACCAATTTTTATTTGTTTACTTGTTGATAAAGTCTCTTTTTATTAGGTCAAGTCTTCATAAAACAATAAAATACTAAGACGTATGATAATTATTTTTAAAAAAATATAAAGAAAAAACCTCGCAGACTTGGTGGTATCTAAAATAAGCCGGGAACTACGTATTTGGCTGGTTAAACCATGAAAAAGTTTTGTTATCTAACCAAGCAAGGTATAGTGGTAGAAATAGAATTTGGAACAAGAGTAACTAAGCCTTTAAAAATAGAAAAAGAAAAGCAGAAAGAGTTATTCCCTTGGTTCTTTGTTATCCTGCCTCAGACTAAATTGTTATTTGCTTATGAGTCTTTCATGTTGGCCTGAACTTTTTACCCTAATCCGAACTACCTATTTAAACATACACTGAAAAAATTGAATGAAACTTATGAACTTAGTACTTAAAGGTTTGAGTATAATCCGAACCGAACCAAAATTCAAAGTAGGATCTGAAGACATCTTAAATTAGTTAAATATGTTAATGTTTATATATATATTAAGGTAATTTAGATATTTTATAGTATTTTAAATATTTTATAATTTATTTTATTTATTATCTTCAATACTTTTAAGTTGGTTTAGATAATTTAACTAATTTTTAATTAGTTTGTGAATAATTTAAATATTTTGAGTTTTTTTGTCATTCTTTATGATTTAAAAAAATATTTTTTGACGATTTCAAATATTGGTTACAATCTTATCTGATCTGAACAAAACCAGGAAAGAACTGAACCAAACCGAATCTCATTCAATAATAGATAAAACTCGAATGAGATTTATGAGCATAATACCAAAAATTCAAATTAACCGAACCGAATCTGACGAGTCTCCGAACGCCCATGCCTACTTTCATGTAAATCCTGGGTTCGGACTATTCATCGGTAGGCGGTAGTATCCTCATGTGGAGATTTGTTGGGTTTTGGTCCAGATACCTCCGACCAATTTAAAACATTTGTTATCTGTAAACCATTATACTAAAGGAAGAATCTGATGCTCTCGCCTTACCATGCGAAAAGTTTAGATACACGCGCAACATGTATTTGATTCGTTTAGCATCAGATTCTTCCATGCATGTTCACCAACACTATCTTTGCTTTCCCTAACCCTCTTGTTAAAATCTCCTCCATGAAGCTTGATTTAAATGAAAAAGAAGCTTTCTATCCTTAATTCCACTGTAAATATCGTAGCAATTTGCATCGAGAGTGACGACATCATTATACGACAGTACTGCTAAATAACGTAAGAAATAAGGAACCAGGAACAAGCTAACAAAAGTCTAAAATGTAGATTGGAAAAGGATTGGATAATATTTCCACACAAGTTATGTTACTGTTCACACATATAATTATCTTCCAAGATAGAGATAGATAGAGTGGGGTACATTAAGTCTCTTTCAGGCCAGGTCTACAGAAAAAAAAAATTAGGAAGCTTGATACTTGTTTATTTAGAAATATTTTTTTCTTTGAAAAGAGCTATCTAGAAATAAGGAATAATAAAATGAAATAAAATTTGGACAAAATTTTGAGATATACCGGATTAGGAAAAACAGATTTAGATTTTTCAAGTTAAATCTTTCGAAAATATATATACATATCAATTATTTTAATTTTGATTAGAAAGTATTTCAAAATTTTGAGGAATTATTTATGTAAAAGTCTTTCCAAAATAGACAAAGAAGAAGATATCAAAATAATATTTGAAATTGGTTTTTCAAACTTTTGAAATGTTCTCTAATTAATATTGATATACTTTGTATTTGTATTTCAAAAATTCAACTTCAGAAGTCTCCAATAATGATATTATGAATGTTTTAAAACATTCTATACTCGAAAATATGATATATTTTCTCCATGTAAATGCAACCGCATAAATTACGTTTGAAACAATCGTGTGGAATTGAATGCCAGGACTCAAAAAAAAAATCGAGTGATATTTCCATATATATCATTCAGCAGCGTTATATATGTCAAATTTGCAAAATCGTTTCGATGTAAAATAACTAAAGACACATGACTCGTGGTCGTGGAAATTCCATGTTACCATAAAAAATAGAAGAACCACATGAGTTGTGAAACAAAGATAAAAGCTTATTTCAGAATAATTGTAAGATTCTCATCGAAAAACAAAACTCAGCCTATCAAATAAGAACGTCTTCGTCTTGGGTCAGTAACATTCATCCTCCAATGGAAGTCAGTGGAACCTCTACGTCTCGCTCTCCTCCTCTCCCAGTTGAGTTCTGTCCTCCTCTTCTTGGTCAGCCTACAAAACCTTTGCAAATCATCGTCCATGGCGTCGTGCACTTTCCACCATCTAGCGTGAGCCGCGTCGCTAGCGTAGACATGCTGCTCCACGTCAAAGTTGCAGTCGTAGTCTCTATAGCAAAGCCATGGTTTCCATCCCAAGTAGTGGACTGCATAGAGCTGAGGCGGCTCGGCGGTGAAGAGGCTGTTCTTGATGTTTCTCTCGTTGGTTGTGTTCGACCAGAAGTTCTTTAGAAAGTTTACTCGCCGAGGCAATCGGTGCCACCACACGAATATCTCGTTTAGGTACCTGAAAATACATATGTACACATTAGCATTATTGTTATTATGGTTTAACGTATTATAGCTTATATGGTCTACAAGCGATTTACACTTAACCATAACATTAAGTTGATGAAAAAAAAAAAATTTGATGCAAAACTGGTTCTTAGATTTTGGAAGCCAAAAAATGTAGTAAGAATTTTAATAAAACTTTACATAATATATATATATATATCTTTACATATAATATATATATATATATATATATATATATATATATCTTTGCAAACATATCTATGTATATTTAACTCTTAAAAATTAAGGATTCAATGTCAATGTTTCACGGTTAAGCACTATATTAATGAACTATATAATAAAATCATCGTTATCTCCATTATTTTTTAAATTTTTAACTAAGAAAAGCTAATAACCGTTTTTTTAAATAAGAGATATAAGAATCATTTTTAATCGAAAACTATTAAAAAAAAACAAAAAAATATCAAATCATGAATTAAGAGACGGGAGATAATGATGTTTCACGGTTAAGCACTATATTAATGAACTATATAATAAAATCATCGTTATCTCCATTATTTTTTAATTTTTTAACTAAGAAAAGCTAAGAACCGTTTTTTTAAATAAGAGATATAAGAATCATTTTTTAGTCGAAAATTATTAAAAAAAAATAAAAAAATATCAAATCATGAATTAAGAGACGGGAGATAATGATGTCATAAATAGCTATGACATAAACTTATATTAATGAACTATATACCAAATAGCTATGACATAAAAACTACTCTTGAACTACTGAAATGCTAAGTGCTTACCCTTGATCTCCACCGTTGTATGAAACGATGTCGTTTCGCTGACTCATGATCGTACTAAACGTACAGTTAGAAGGCTCAATGACCATTACGCCGGAGTTAAATATCCAGACATCATTTCCAGTGGCCGACATCTGAGGGAAGTGAAAGAGAAGGTCAAGGTTAAGCAGGACGATGATGTCAGCATCAATGAAGACAACTTTGTCGTAATCCGTCAACTGCCACAGTCGAAACTTGCTGTAATTATATTCATTGTATGAATCTTTCTCGGCAAGTGGGTTTCTGATTCGTAGGATACGACGGAGCTTCCATCCTGCGGCTGCGAGAGCTCGGAGTTTGGTAGTGGAGATGGAGTCATCGTGGAGAAGGATAAGATCGCGTTTTGTGTTTGTCTTAAGGAGGCTTTGAGCCAAAGTTATGGCGCCACATACGTAAGATTCGGAAGAGTGGAGGACGGTTGCGTAGGCTTCACGTCTTGGCTGTCTTGTCTCTGCTTTTATCTTCGTTAGGTCATACACTTTGTCTATACCTGTTTTTGTAATCCAAGAAAATTATATATATATTATAGGCTTTGTTTTATATGATTAAAAGCTTATATTAATCTAATTGATATAATACTGAATTAATAAAAAGAAGCTATTTATGTACTGTATAGTAAATTTTTAGTTCTCTTTTACACAGTTTAATCTATTATAACATATTGATGTTTTAAAAAAAGTTATAACATATTATTGAATTTTGACTTTACTGCACACATGACATGACATAAACTTGACATAAACATATTAATCATGCCATTTTAGAATCTCTTTTTAAAATGCAAGGTAGTTTGAAAAACAATCAATATTTGGTGGTTAGCAAAAAGACACCTAAATCACAACCACTTAGGCCCTAACATACCTAATTAACACACAAAAATCAACTAAGCAACGTATCCAAACATGTTGATTTGTTTTATTTTCCACGGCATAGTTAGTACCTTTCACATCAATTTTCACGTAATCAAGTCCTTTTAAGTTGCAATGTCTCATTTGAGACCTTTCTATCTCAAGTTCAGTTCGAATTATATCTTATGCTTGGCTAGTTTAACTTTTAAGTAAATTCAAAAAAAAAAGTTAAAGTAATTTGCTAAAAATACTAAAAAGATTGGTTTCATCTTAAGTGAACTTTATCATGGGAGTTAGGTTCATTTGTTTGTTTGAATGTTGGTAATGACTTCCAGGTCGGAACCCGCCACAACAAGCGGGTTGGTTCCTCCTGTCATCGCTGGATAGCTCTTAGCGAGGTTTTTGTTTTGCGTGGTTTGTATAGTTTAGTTCCTTTCCTAAAACTAGAACTATTGAACAAAAAAAATAAAGAAGAGAAATGTGATTGTTATGAAAGTAATATTACCTTGTGGTGCCCACAAAGGAAGGGCAAGATTGCAAGATCCGATGGGTAAACTAACCTTCTGCTGTAACTTAACCACCTCAGGCCGATACAACCACCAATCTCCTTCCCTCTTCTCCAAATCATCACACCTGAAAATCTCAATCATCGGTTGACATTTGCTCCAAAACAACACTTTGCTTTTCCATGTCCAATCCGTCTTCCCATTCCTGGCCGCCAAATTAGCCGCCACTAGGTTCACTTGCAACCTTAAAACCTCTCTTCTCCATCCTTCTTCAGGGTACTTACAAGGCAGCTTCACTACTATCAAATCCAACTTCTCTAATCTTTCGAAATCAGGCATTGGTATCTCTGGACATGTGGGAACCTCGTGATCTTCCTCTTCATCTATCCATTCAGGGAACAAGTCATGCCACGTGAAAAGCTTAGATACACGCTCAAAATGTATGTGATTAGTTTCTCCATAACGGTTCCATTGTGTAAGATCATATTCTTCCATGTTCACCATCCCTATCTTTGTTCTCCCTAACCCTCTTGTTATAATCTCATCCATGAAGCTTGGTGCCTCAAGCTTAGTTTGGTTACTACTGATTTGGTTATTTACTATGAGTTCTTGCATCTTAACTCCTCTCTCAACCTATAGCAATAGTAAGGATACTTATTAATCCGAGTTAGGTCTAGGCTTTAGCCTATTTTCAAAACAAAGAAACCTCACCTTACCTTGGGAGTGCAATGACGAAAGGAGCATCCAACAAAAGAAGCTGCGCTGCTGAAGTAGACTGACGAAGAAGGGTGAAGAGAAAAGGCAGTGTAGATAAGAATAGAGAGAGCAAACAAGATTAAGTTGAAGCGTATCAATGCGGATTTTGATGGAGCTATCTTCATTATCATCGTCCTCCCGTTTCTCAATGAAAAACACTTCTCTTTCATCTTTTATACTAATCAAATGTTCAAGGGAATTGTGTGTAAGATGATGATTCTCTCTATATATACGGGCGGCCTAAAGTGGTTAGGCAAGCAATGTTTAATACAAAAGTAGTTAGAGAAGAGAAAAACTATATATATAAAGAAACACGGAAATTAGTAATATACATATGTGGAGGTTAAGTTTTTCAAAATATATTAAAATACTGAAGAAAAATACATCAAGAAAAGTTTCATTGGACGTGTTAAAGGATTTTCTTCACTCAAAAACAAGCCTGTTATAGTAATATAAACAAAGATGTCCCCAACGATATTGGGTGGTTGGGCTACAAATAATGAAATGAATGTGCAAATACGTATACCTTAAGGCTTACGTATAAGCTCTCAGTTCCTAAATTACGTATATTTCAATGTAAAGTTTATTAAAAGTGTAAAAAAAAAGTATATTATAATGAAAAGTTACTCTTAATTTTCTATATCTCATATTGTCTCATGCGCAATATTGGGCAATGGGTTATTAATCTGAGTCAAGCCACAAGCTTAGGTAACAACTATCTACAGTTAGTAAAATATTCAACATTCGTCCAATCTTTTGTATTTTCTCCACTTTTTCTTTTGTCAAAATGTGAATTCATTTCAACTGAAATGGCAAAGAGATACAAGTAAAATATTCAACACTCGTCCACTTTGCTTTGTCTATTCATTCATAAAAAAAAATATAATTAATGATGGAGTTTTGTTACGATACTACGTACGTAGAACGAGTAACCTATCTGATAGTGACAATCCAACAATCTTTTTTATAAGATATAAATTTCCACAACTTGATGATCTTAAGAAAAACAATGATGACATATGTGTACAATGACAAAAAAAAAACAAGTTTCAATTATTTTTGTCAGTAAACTCTCCACCAACTACAACTTAAAAAAAAAAATTAGAACAAAAGATTATAAAACACACAGTAATTAAACGTAACCATTCCCAAAACATTGGTAGGCCTACCTTACTCTCTAATATTTTAAAAACGTAAACGAGAAACTATCTATAAGAAATTATCTTCATATGTTTGTCAAAAAAAAAAAAAATTTATCTTCATATGCCCCCAAGAACCAAAAAATAATAGTTGATAATTTGATTTGAAATGAAAATGGACGAGGTGACCATCCAGGGACGTGGTCTAAGAGCATGTTTATTGAGGGTCTTTTAGGACGGGTCTCTTAGCGGATTTAAGAGACGGTTTCTTAGCTTTTAACTAAAAAAGTTAAGAGACATCTCTTAAATAAGAGATTTAAGAGACGTCTCTTAATTTTTTAGTTAAAAGTTAAGAGCCCGTCTCTTAAATCCCGCTAAGAGACTCGCCTTAAGAGACCCTCAATAAACATGCTCTAAAAGGCTAAATCGTAGAGTTAAATATACTTGAATCCAAAAGCAAGTGGCAAGTATGCATGGTCATTACATATATTATTATATTCGTAAATATCTACTTTTAGTGTAAGAAATATAATATAATCATTTTTAAGCTGAGATGTCAATGCGATTTTGCGCTTTAAAAATAGAAGGAAGATTAAGATGGTAAGACATATAGGCAGCTTTTATCGTATGTCAACCAAATTAATCAAGATTTAGACTAAACGATCGTATCAATTAGGGGTTCCAACCTAACATGGATTAGATTTGGATGGTTTAAGCTTGTTGAAATGGATTACAGATTCATAGCCTTAAGCCAACATTATTAGTGCAGATGAATACATAAAGTAAATGGCACACAAAGTTTGAGGTTCGTTTCGTACATCTCCGAAATTTCATCCAGATTTCATTGATTTAGAACAAGAAACAACCTACAACCGCTATATGGTACAACACACCTTTGTCTACCACTCTTTTCTAAATAAATAATATATAAAGAATATGAATCAAGCACACATGGATAGATTACTATACGGCGCACCAAAATACATTGTATTCTACAGCTGCAATCTTCACAGACCACCACAATAAAATCTTCTATGATAAACTTTTTCTGAGTGTAGGCTTTAATCTTCCAAATATGACAACACCCTACACACACCAGAAATCTCAAAATTTAAATATCTTTTGCATTATAAATTTCAAAATTTTCATTAAATAAATATTTAAAACTAATATTTTAATTTTAAAATTTGCATTTAATTGTAAAATCTCAAGAAAGGCTGTTTTATTAAATAAAAATACACACATCGTGTCTCTCATCTCTATAGTTTATAATATATTAATTACAGTTTGAAGGAACAGTTACATTTAAATACTTTCCAATCTTGATTTTTTTTTTCATTCGCTGCATATGTAAAGCAATCTTACGTAACATACCTCGTTCTTTTTGGAATTATAAAATCTGCTTGTAATTTTGAATTTTTTGGCAGAATATAAACGGAAGACAATCCTCCCGTAAAGCAAATCTTGTATTTTCAACTTCCACACCGCACTCTAAACACATGACTTAACAAAAAGCTTATATCACTTAAAATACATGTAGAGATTTCTTCAAACTTCTCCCTATAAAAACAGTCGATCGAATTATACAACATATAAGAGAAACACAAAGCAAACTTAATTTTCAATCCATAAGTGGAAAATGAGGAACATTACTAAAAACCAGACCATGTTACTGCTTGTTGTTACACTTTTAATGGTGATTGCATACCATGAGGGAGAAGCCATACAATGTTCACAGATAACCATGTACTTAGCACCATGTTTGTCTTATGTAAAAGGTGGAGGAAACCCTCCTCCTCCGTGTTGCGCAGGGCTTAATAATCTAAAAGCCTCTGCGCCGGGGAAACCTGATAAACAAGCAGCCTGTCAATGCTTGAAGAATGTAGCTAATGCTATATCCGGATTCAACGATGATAATGCCAAACAACTCCCTGGTAAATGCGGTGTTAGTGTGGGGGTCCCTTTCTCTAAGAGCGTGGACTGTAACAGGTATATAGTATATTGCAATAGCATCCATCTATCATATAAGAAAAAAACACCTGAAATCTTTTAGTTTCATACAAAAACAATGTGATGAAATTATTTTTCTAAATATGATAGATTGATGCTGTTGCACGTTAAGTATTATATATAGGCCTCATTCTATAAATGATCCTTCTTTATTTGTTTTGAAACAGCATAAACTGAAAAGAAGAACTACCAACGGCCATGCAGCTATAATATAAAGTGGATATCCTAAAAGAGCAAAAAGCATTATAACAAAACTAATTGGATACTTTATACATGTAATCATATAGCACTTGTCAAAATAAAATGTGGAAGTCCTACATCTAGACAATCTTCTCTAGTACCCAGTCTCATAGAAGAGAGCTTCGAAACTTTCTGATGAAACTAATCGTATTATAAAGAAAACATTGCAAAAAAGATCCAACTACCCGAAAACCCTTTTCTCTCCTTCGAAACAAACCCTATCGCCTTCTCCTCCACCGCAAATCTCGATCTCGTTTTCCGGTGGCCGTTGCCTCCTAGCACGGCCGCCGGACCCCCCTTTTTTCTTCTACGCTCTTCCTTCTTCTTCCTCTGTGTCTCCTTCTCCGTTGTTCTGATCTCCTCTGCGGCTGGAGAAGCTTCGTGTTTGCGGTTCAAATCCGGTAGAGCTGTTCAGATCTGTAGGTTCCGATGGTGATTTGAGGCGCGTGAGGACAGTGTCTGCTTCTCAACGGGTTTGATTTACGGTTCTGCTCTTCTTATCTCCGGTGGTTTTGTCGAGCCTTGTGCGTGCTTCTGGGAAAGTGGTAGTGCGTAAGTCGCTGGTTGAGCTTCAGTTCATGACTCATCTCCTTCGTGTATGTGGTCGTGTTTCTTGTTTGTTCTGACTTGGAGCTAGTGGTGAGCTCCTGGTTTCTGTGCATTCTTGGGTTTCCGGTTGTCTCCCGGTAGCGGCGCGTGGGATGTCATCAGCTTCAGGGTCGGTAAGCCCTCTCTCTGTTACTCCGGTGGTCGCGTGTCTGGTAGAGTATGGTCTCTCGTGCCTGATGGTCTTTCGATCTAGTGTTGCTTGCGATTGTTTCTCGCCTCTGTTTGTGTTCAGGTCCGGCGGTTGTGGCTCTCGTGCTGCTCTTTCCTCACCAAATAATCTCACAATTGACTGTTGATTGCAGCTAGTATTAGTTCTTAGGTGTTGACTCGGAGTGTTTAGTTAGTAATTCTGCCCAATCTTTGCTGCGTTTTGTTTGCTCCGGAGGTGGGGTTCCGATCGGTCCAGCTTCTTGTGTTGAGGTTTGGTTAAATGGGTGTAACGATCACGGCTCTCGGAATTAGAGGCGGCAATCTCTGGTTTCTTTAGCTGAACGATGGCATCGTCGATTCGCGACTCTACCTCGTGCCGCCGGTGTAGGTCTTTTCTCAGCTTTTGCGGGTTCGTGTTTGGTATTCTTCTTAGCGGAGTTATCGGGTTACTCTTCGAAGAAGCTGTAAGTTCGTACCGTGGTATTCAGGGTTTGAGGGCACCCTTCTCCCGGCGGCTCGTGGCAACCAAGTCGGTTCTCTCTGCTCTTCGCTTTGTTCGGTCCGAGCGCCTCTCGCTTTTATTCTGCTTCACCCTTGTCCTTAATGCTTGGTTGTAGTTTTGCTAATTGTTTGTTTGTGTAGTTGGTGTTGATCTTTTGTTTTTCTGTTACTTGTGATCATTGTAATTTCTGTCAAAACAAAAAATTGGTATAAAATTTAACATTTTACCAAAAAAAAAAAAAAAAAAAAACATTGCATAGATTCATCACATCTCCAAGAAAATGTATCTTGAGCTTTAGCAGATAGACAGAAATAAAAGAAGTTTAGTAAATGACCATAGTATATAAATTGAGTTGTTCTAATAATCCAAAATATTGTTCTTGAAAATATCAGAAAGACGTTCAGTTTTTTTTTTTTTTTAATAAGGTCCAAATTCGTCAAGTTATAATATCTCTTCCGAACTTTTGCTTAAGTTTCCAGAGTAATAACCAAGGTTAATCATGGTCTAAGTAACCAATGTCTGTTGGCTTGCTTATTCATTCAACCATATCTTTGAGTAAATGTTTCAATTATTAAACTAGGATTAAGTCGCCAAGTTTATTATCTTTGATTAGTACCATTAATAAAATATACTAGTATGGTAGTATCTACTTTATATCATGTGAACAAAAGTAAGACGCTTCTATTTTCTTACTAACACAACATCATTCACCAAAGTGTGATGGATGGATGATCCTCACCTCCAGTTACAAATAGGGGGGCAAAACAGTCTTTATTTGGGTTAATTAGCAATGTACTTAATTAAGCAAGTTTCGTATTAATTACACATCCCCACACCACATTAATAGTGTTTGTCGGTAAGCTACTCGTCTTGCTCTCTCGATTGCCTTTTCCACCGCTAAGGACATTCGAATCTCTTCCTCCGATCAAAAGCAAACGTCTTTTCAGGAGATCTTGAATTACCCATTACATAGAGACAAGGTCGGAGGAGTATGGAGGTATGAGGGGGGTGGGAGATGGCGAGGGGAGGAGGAGAATACAACGGAGGCGGAGGAGTTCTCTCCTACAAAAGAATCACTCTGCTCGTTTGCCTTATCAACATCCTCATCGCTCTCTTTGTTCTTCGCTTTCTCTACGCTTCTTCTCTCCACATCTATCCCACTCACGACAATGGTGCCTCCTTAAAAAAAGGAACACTCTTTATTTTGTTTGATGATGGTTTGCATCTAAAGCTTTGGACTTTTCATGTTCTTATGCAGGTGTTAAGTACACAGCAGATGAGATTAGGAGAATGGAGGAATCGGTTCGGATTCGAAGATCTAAGGAACCTGTTGAGCTTGTTAGATTGGTATGTAGAGTGAACTCTGTTACTTCTATTTTTTGGATAGATTGCAATGGTTTCTCATTTTCTGCAAAACCTTATAGGTGAAGAAGATGAAACATGATGTGGCAATTGCAGAATCAAGTATTGAGCTGTCTCCTCATGTAAAAGGTAAACTAACCGATGAGATCTTGGAGCGTTTGAGAAGTTTAGAGGAGAAGTCTTCTAATGTTACCCTTCTCAGAGGTTTGTGCTAATTCATATCCTATGGATCTTTTTGTTTTGCTACTAAGCTCTGTCTTTTAGTATAAAGTCGTGTCATTTGTTTTGAAACTGCCACAAACTTAACTTTTCTGAACAGTTATCTGTTCCGGGTTTGTTTGTCTTCTTCCCTTGTTGGAATGTGATGGATGTCTTGTTGACCAGATTTTGTCTTATCACCTAACCTGTGCAAGATGTGGTCGATGTCAAAAGCTCAGTTTAGTAAAGATATCAATATCAATCATGTAGGAGTGGAATATAGCCTAAGTAACTAATAATATAGCTCAAGATATCGATATATTGATTGCTTTTAGATGTTTTATTTGATTGATCTGTTTTGATAGCTTATTCACCTCTACCTTACTTATTAAGAGCGATTGTGTGGAAGTGATAAGCTATCAAAACAGATCAAGCAAAGGAAGCATCGAAAACCAATCAGTACCTTAAAATTTTTGGAACTTTTCCCTTGTGGTGTTAATAATGCACGGTGGACTTGTTAATGTTATAGGCTGCAATAGTTTTCCTTTTGACACATTCATGTCACCACCCTTCATTCAATGTTATACCTTCTTATCTTAATTTGGTGAACAGAAGCTGTAGAAACGTGGCGCATTGAGAAGCTGAAGGAAGCTAAAGAGCTGATTCAAGAACAAAATGGAGTAAATTCCACCATGATACAGGAGGAAGCAGGTACTACTCATTAAGATCTATTTTTATGTTACCATGAGCACAGACTCACTTTATGAAACCCTCTGGATACACTGGATCATTTTGTTTAATGTAATAATTAGAGGGGAACTCTCTTGTCCTGTAACTATCATATAGGGATGCTTATAAGAGCTTTGGAGTTGGAGTGGGATGTGCTGTCAGAAGAGATTGGATTTTGGTTACCTGCTGAGGTTAACAATGAAGTGCACGATGATAAACCCGAAGGAGTAGAAGAGCCTGGTACTATTTCTTAAAAATCTATAACTTTGCAGTTCGTTTGAATGGATAAAAGTGTGATGGGGTCATAACCGAGAAACTAAATGTATTTTAGCAAATTTTATAACTCATAAGGTTATGCATTTTTTGAATTTACAGAGGAGATATTAGCAGGAAGACCAGTGCCATCTGTGTGTAATGCAGAGCTTCACACAGATTATGGTGGTGCTGCAGTGAGATGGGGACTTACACATCATAAAGAGAGTGCAGCTGATTGTTGCCAAGCTTGCTTAGACCAGGCAAAGCGCGCGAAACCTGGGGAAATGAGATGCAACATTTGGGTTTACTGCCCATCTGAGTTTGGTTGCTATTCTCCAGATATTTATCAGCACAAACATCAGGAGTGTTGGCTTAAATACGTAAGAAGTTTACCTCTTTCACTTACCACTTAACCCAATTTTCAGCTCGTCCAAGTTGGAGTTGCATAATGAAAACTTATCTCATATAACTATGTCAATGTGAATGCAGGCAGAGCAGCCAAAAGAGAATTTTAAAGACAGATATTCAGAGTCGTACAGAAATAACCACCCAAGAGCGCCTACTATCGTTCCATGGGTTTCAGGTGTTATAACTGCTCGAGAATAAACCCATGTGGACAGGACTGTTTGATGGGACAGTAGGAGAGAGATAGTTTTGGGTATTTCATGTTGTGTTACCATTTTTCAGTCTTCAAAGTTGAAGTCCTGGACCAAGATGTTTACATTTTTGGCCAGTTGTATACGAGAATAGAATGTTTTTATCTATTTCTTGTTTTGTTTGTTCGTCGTTGAAATACTTGGGGCTTACCACAACACATGGTCGAAATAGAATATGGGATCAGGATTATGTTTTTGCCCAACCTTTTCGATTGTCTCGTGGATACGTTATAGTGTGATACTGTACTTAACTGGATTTGTTTCTGCTTATTTCTTGTCTTGAAAGGTTGATGCATTTGTATACCATTATGGAAAAATATGGAGCGTTATTGTTACAGAATCCTTTTTGAATCTACATCCATGCTTTTATAGATTTGAAATCATGTTCATGTTATGCTACTTCCTTGAGATTGGAACTTGAGAAAGAAAACTTTGTACTTGACTCGATCAAACAGAGAGATTGCTCGTGAAGAGCTGCAAAAGTCTCAAGAAGAAGCAGAGCAAACAAAGGCAGGAGAAAGTTCAATGTAGAGCAGATTATTTGCAGCTCAGAAAAGAAATCGAGGCTGCTAAAGCTTCAGAGAGATTGGCATTAGGCACCATCAAGGCCTTGCAAGAAATCGAATCTGCTTTGAAGGAAATATTACCAACTTAAAACTTAAAAGTCACACCACAGCAGTTTAGCAGCATCTCTAGATGTCTTTACTCGAAACAACGTACTAAGAGCACATGGTTACAAACAGACTAGAATCCGAATAATATAAGCTAATGGTCAATCACTTGCTTGCTTCATCTCTTGCTGGATAAACTGAAAGAGCTGACTTTCATGGGAGTTGCAATGACCAGAGGCGCTTCAGGTGAACCAGAAACTGCAAAGTTGTCGTTCATGAAGCGGCTGTCCACGATAGATTCATTCCGAAGGACTATCTTGTAGCAGTAGCATTTCTTCAGCCCTTCCTGGTCATGGTAGCATTCATGAGATCCATTCTTCACTTGCTGAAAGTTCCATATCACACTGAATTTGCCAACAGTTGCCACCACATGACGCTCTTGTTTCCCATCCTCCGTAACCTATAAACATCGAAATTTACCCCCAATGATAAACTTAGAATGGATTAAAACGAATTAACCAGGCAACCAAGGAACACTACAACCTGTAATATGAAAACTGTGGGACAAAATGAAGAAGACAAGACAACTTTTATTATACAGTCAAATGTTCTTGTTATGGGAACTGTACTTCAACTTTAGGAAATAAACTTCCTCAACAGTCAATTTAGACAGAAACACCTGTGCATAGTCACAACTCCAGCTATGGCAAAGGCATAAAAGAGAAGCATTCCAGCAAAACGAGACCTACTCTTTCAAGTGAATAGAGGCAAAAATCACATAGACAGCTCTGTTTTTAGGTGTGCAAGTAAAGACTTTCACTTTACTATGAACAGAACATCCAAATATTGATGCGGTTTATCTAGAGCAATAATGTCACTTAGGGAGAGCGCGAAAATAACATCAACTAGAGTTTTGCTTACCCATGAAAACTGAGCATTGCGGAATTTGTTGTTAGATCCAGCTAAATGGGCGTCGAGAGGTCTTAGCTTTAGCAACCTTGGTGCAGCAATCTTATTTCCCATGCGACCCTCAAACCCAGTCTTTGTCTTACCAGCCTTGTCAGTGAAAAGGGTACAGATAACAATCAGATACGTATCAGTTGTACCAACTATCCATTTCCCATCGTAAGTAGCGTCCACATGAGTTACAGGCGCACCAAGTCCAGGGAAAGCCGTCTTCGCCTGCCTCATAGTGTTGCTTGAGTAGAGTCTAATCTTCCCATCAAGAGAACCAACAACAATCGAGCCATCACCAGTAGTTGCAAAGCACTGGAAGTTAGTCCCTCTAGAAAACTGATGCCCCTGCGCCCAACTCAATACCGGAGCATTCGCAGTAGCTAGATCCTGAACCATCCCGTACCTGTCACGCATATCCCACCTGCAAAGCCTATTGTTATCCAAACCAAGAAAGGTCGATGCAGACGGGTCCAACTGAGCACCTTTACCATCATTAGTAATGTCACTCATAGAGATATCAACTCCATCTTTCTCAAACTTCCACTCAGAAATAACCTTCCCTGTTTCAATATCAAGCTGATGGATCCCTCGGTTCTGACTCATGGGACTCATGAGCAACATGTTAGTCTCAGCTCTCATGAGAAGAGCCTTCTTCGGCGCCGAGTGAACCCCACCAAAACCAGCCTCAAAGTTAACACAAACACCTTTCCCTTGAATCCCCTGCCTCATGTTCTTGAAAACCTGAATTCCGGAATTACCCACTAGAAAGCTGTTATCCAAAGCACCTAGAGCTAAGCTATGTATACCCTCACTTGTAGCTTCCTCAAAAGCTTCTGTGAGATCCTGTGTATCTCTCACCGGAGTTGCGGATTGTGGGCTCTTAAGCAAAATATCATCAGCGTCTTCCCACATGGAGTCATCAGCAGCTTCGGGATTCGCCCACCCGATGAAATCTTTCCCAAAGATCTTAGCTTTACTTGCTTCGTTCAACTCAACGCCGTGATTGTTCTCAAACAAGCAATTGTTGTAGCTGCTTACAAAGGCCGTGAAGTCTTCGGTGGTACCGAATCTCAACGCCCAGACACCTTTAGCAACGAAATCAACTCGGCGCTGGTCTTTATACGCCTTCAACTGCATCTCGTCGGAGACCTTTTCACGGATCTTACTCCTCCCGACTTTCAACACCCACCATTCCTTCTCCGAGTCTCGATTCGCGTCTTCGTCGTCGTCTTCTTCTTCATCGTCGTCTCCTTGGGAGGTCTTGACGAAGGAGTAAGAGGTGAACTTTTCGGCTGTGACCCATTTGGCTTTGGGGGTGTTTCCGTTGATGTAGCGGAAAAGCTTAGTTGAGTTTTGGGTAGATGGAGGAGGTGCTTGTTGCTGGGTTGATGGGTATTTAAGCTTTAAAGCTCTGAGCTTTGATTCGACGTCGTCTAGTGAGGAAGGAGGTTTGGGATGGAGAAGACGACGACCGCCGGAGGAGGATGTCGCGAAGGTATCGTCCCTGGAGTCGATGAACTCGTCTTCTTCTTCTTCTTTTTCTCGTCCTTCTTCGTATTCCTCGTATTCCTCTTCGTCTGATTCACAGATCTCCAGATCTTCATGACTGTGAGCTGCTCCCATCTTGAGAAACCCTAAAGAGAGAGATAGAGAAAATGAGGGAATGAGATTCAAATGAAGAGCGCAAGTTCGAAATTTGAAAATTAGGGTTCCTTAAAGCAGGTGGTTCCCTTTACACACTCAGATTGGAAGTCACTGGCTACAGCCGGTAAATAAAGATGTAGCGAATCGCCAGTATCATTAAATACCGGGGATAGCCTGTTCAAATTTTAATACAATTTTCAACTAGTTGGTTGTTAGGATGAAATTCTTAACGTATTATAAAAACCGTCTCTTAGAACATTCTAATTGAGGATTCTAGCTCAAGAGTTCTAAAAGTACACATATATATATGTATATATTATATATGTATATGAAATTACAGAGTTCTAAACTTTACGGAAACCCAACTAAAATGATCTAAACTTAAATATTCGCATATATAATATATATATACATATATATGTAACTTTTAGAACTTTTGAGCTAGAACCCCTCCATTAAAGATGCTCTTAGTTAAAAGTTTTAAATAAAAATTCTACAATAATCATGTCCGGAGAGCTATATCCACTATAAGCCTAACCATCGTTTGGATAACAAAATGTATCACATGATTAACAATATTAGAGTATCTCCAATGTAAAACTCTATTTTTTCTTCCAAAATTAAGTAAAAATGATTATGGAGTAAAAATGCTCAAACTCTACTGTAAAATAAGGTTAAAACAATGTTTACTTTATATTTACTTTTACTCAAAAAAAAAATAGAGTTGGGTTGGAAATGTCTTTAGTACACTTTTTATTATCGAAATAATAGAATCAAACGGCGAAATTTGGCAAGCTAGTACTAAAAACAGACATACATGTCCAAATAAAAATCCAACCTTGTTCATTTTTTAAACTATTTAATTGGTTTAAGATTGGTTTTAAATTGTTCCTAATAGTTTACTAGGATGCGAGGGTTGCTGCTTTGTGGCTTGTGCCGTGACACTCGTGGCATGCCTCGTCTCTGGCCATTGGGTGTTGAACAACTTGCTTGGCATCTCCATTTGTATTCCTTTCGTTAGCCATGTTCGTCTTCCTAACATCAAGATTTGTGCTATGCTCCTCATGTTTCTCTTTGTATATGACATCTTCTAGGTGTTCTTCTCTGAGAGATTCTTTGGTGCTAACATTATGGTGTCCGTGTACCCACGAAGCATCAACTCCGGTTCATACAGTAGCCAATAGGTTGAATGTCCCTTGACTGCAGTTGATCACAAAAGAAACTTGAACTGCCAGTGAAAATAGTGTTTCCAAGGAACCTATTGGGCGGTGTGAGTGCCTCAGATTTCATGATGCTTGGTATTGGTGACATGGTACAGATCAAACCCCTTATTATTATAATTTGAGATTGATTTCTTCCCATGTCCACTTACTGCAGGAAATGTTGTTTCTGTGACTGTCAGATTTGAACTGTTTTGTTTGTTTCAGGCTATTCATGCAATGCTTTTGGCTTTGATCCTCTGTTTTGACTATTAAAAATCTATATATGTGGTGAATCTTTTTGGTTTAAGATCCTTCCAAGGGACACAAATACATATGCCATGCACTTCCTGTGCGCCATTAGCTTGGTCTCAGCTCTAGCTGCAATACTTTATCTGGTAGTTTGTTTTTCTAACCAAAATTTTGTTGATGGAAACTTTTCAATCCAATGCTTGTGTTGTAAAAGAAGTCATTGTTGTTATTTTTATGAGCTTGATAAGTGTGAAGTGTATATTTGAGATTATGATGTTTAAACTCGTTTTTGATGTGGATTATATATAGGTACCATCTACATTAGGACCGATGATCTTCATGTCATGGCGGAGAAAGGAGGATCTTGTGGAGGTGTGGGAAGGACCTGCATTATCCAATCCCATTGAGAAATCTCATGATATAGAGATATGAGTTTGTATCAATCAAGATAGCTCAGAAACATAGAACAAAAAACACAAAGACGTTTAGTAGGAACGATATCATTAGAGCAGTTGTTGTCTTTAGTAGTAAGTATATCTCATTTATTGCACTAGATACCTTATGTAGAGCCAAATACCCAAGGAAGAAAAATCTACAAAGTTCGAAGTGTATAACATCTCATTACATAAGGGTTTTTGTTTAATTTTAGGTTAAATAATTTGAACTGCAACTTTTTTTAAAAAAGATTTCATTATCATTTGAAAATTAGGGGAAATTAAAGTGTCTTATAAACTTTGGATAATCAATGTCCTAGTCATCCTGCCATAGTAACCAAGGAGAATGTGTTATTAAGATTTCTTTGAAGTTTGAACTGAAAATGTTGAAATTTTAATGGTTTCCAACAAATTTGTAACAAACTCTATAACTTTTAAACCATATCGGTTCAATTTATTGTCATGTTCACAATATAAATCCAACTGTTAAAGTTCCGATTCTATACACATTTCACTTCAGTCTGATTAGAACTTGATATGCATTTGGATTCCACTTATCTAGCAAGCAATAGCAATCAAAATACACTTGAAAATGTTCTCCCAAACTTTGTTTCCTACTGTTTGAGGAAAGATTAAAACTCTCAAGCTTTCACTATTAATCAATGCTATTCAACAGTTTGTATTGTCTTGTATATGCATGTAAGAGCTTTGATCACCATAAGATCTCTCTTTCTCGATCAGCTTTCTATCTCTTCTATAACTCTTCTCTCTTTGTTATGTTGTAAGAGCATGTTTATTGAGGGTTTCTTAGGGTGAGTCTTTTAGCGAGATTTAAGAGACGGTTTCTTAACTTTTTTAGTTAAAAGCTAAGAGACCGTCTTTTAAATCCCGCTAAAAGACCCGCTCTAAGAGACCTCAATAAGCTCTAAGAGCACCCGCAATGGGGAGTCCTTAAGGGGAGTCTTTAGCGGAAAAATAATTAAATAATCAGTGGATCCCATTAAAACCTAAGGATTCGATCCTTAAAATCCTTAAATAAGGATCGGTCCTTACACTATTTGCGACACGTGGCGACACACGATTGGTTGAATTTTTTTTTTTTCTTTTTAATCTGAAAAAAAAAATTAAAAAAAAAAAAGTGTCTAAGGACTCCACAATGGGAATCCACCATTGTGGATGCCCTAATGTTGTTGAAGACACAAAGGTTGTCGTTAAGCTTTTATGTAAGAGCACCTTCAAAGGCAGCTCTTATGTGGGCTCTTAAAGGGTGGGGTCCACAAAAAAATAAAAACTCTTCCCTTAAAACTCTTCTCTAAAAGCTGGATTTTTACACTGTTCATGAACCCTACGACACGTAGCGGCCCACGATTAAATACTTTTTTTTTAAAAAAACTGTAACAAAACAAAACAAAAAATTCTTAGGGTTAATCTTGCTCTAACAAACTTGCCAAGCTCAACTTATGAGCCGAGCTCTGCTTTTGGATTCAGTAAAACACTCGCCCCAAACATCAAATCGTCTTGGCCATTCCCAAAAGTCCGCTCAAGTTAACTCGTCGACCTAAACTACAACACTTCACACCAAATTTTTTAGAAGTGTATATTACGTCAATAGACCCTAATATTTTCCAGATTTAGCAAAATAATATTAAAGAGGTTTTATTTTTCAAAATGAATATTAAAAAAGGTTCTAGGCTCAACTCTTCTTGTCCTTACCAGATAAGGGAGTGAGCAATGTAGCATTAGAAATTCTGCGACGGTAACACTCAATTATAAAGTGAAATCGACTTGCGAATACATCGAAAATATATACAAACCAAACTCTCTTGTCCCATTTCCATGGATGTTGCTAGCTAATGGAAGCCAGCTACGTGTCTCGCTTTCTCGTTTGACTTTTTTTTTTTGAGTTCACTTCAGTCATGCATGCATCTTTGAGTTCACTTCTTAATATTGTGTTACTGTGTTAGACCATGATTAACCCCGAGTTCTTAGATGGGGTTCTTAGCGTAATTTAAGAACCGATTCTTAACTTTAACAAAGAAAAAGTTAAGAACCGGTTCTTAAATAAGACATTTAAGAACCGGTTCTTAACTTTTTCTTTGTTAAATTAAGAACCGGTTCTTAAATTACGTTAAGAACCCCGCTCTAAGAACCCCGGGTTAATCATGCTCTTAGTATCTCATAAACTTAACACCGCAACTAGTTTTGGTCGACAACTAAATTCTTTGTTAAAGACAGTAGGCATGATCAGAACTTATAAAGATAATTAATGGAATCTACTCTATATCTAGCTCATTTCGGCTTGACGAGTTCTCAAATCAGCATGTTTACGTAATGTTTCTTTGGCATCAGAAGCTCTAGTTACGTTGGTTATACGCTTTTCATAATATAGTTTAATGATTCTCTGATTTGTAGTAAATTACACATATATATTACAATTCTATATATACAAGTTTTCGTTTTTTTAATAGAAAACTTGTTGGTCATGTGTATTAAGCGTGATTTAAATGTGGTGTCAACAGAACGTGCCACTTTTATATATACAACTTTTTCGTTTTTATATAAAATATATATGCACATTAGGTCAGCCATTAAGATGAAGTAATTATAAGTTTAGTTTCACTATGAAGTATGATAAGAGTAAACGGGAATGCACAATAGACCACACTCCCATCATGGGACCAGTGCATTATTATAAATTTTGGGTTTATATATATGTTCCATGCATGTTCCAACCACTCCAATATATGGCGTGTCTAATGCGTTGATTGGTATCTTATTACCATCCGCAAAAAAAAATGTGTTTGTGGATTATAAAATTGTTGACGTTTAACAATACTCGTATGTGTTAATATCTTTCAAATGCGGTTGTGGATAGCTGCAAACATATAATAAAATATATTTATTTTAAAATAGATGTATTTTATTTTAAAATGAGAATATTTCTAATAAAACAAAAATTAAATCCATCTATACATATATATATATATATATCACGGTTGAGTGGTCATTTAAGATATGAGAGATAATAAGATGGTTAGGGCAAATTTATTGTGCGTGATTTTGCTTATGCATGCAGTTGTTGGGCTTCCTTATAACGTGAGGGGATTAAGTATGAGTTACTACATGAAGAGCTGTCCTACCGCAGAGCAAATTGTGAAGAATAGTGTTAACAATGCTCTTAAAGCCGATCCCACTTTAGCCGCAGGTCTTATCCGTATGCTCTTCCACGACTGTTTCATTGAGGTGATTAACGTTTTCTCTTAATCTATAATTATGTTTTCTACGTACATAGAAGAACCCTAATACAAGTTTCAAAAACAACCTTATCAAAGGGATGTGACGCGTCGATTCTGCTAGATTCAACAAATGACAACACTGCGGAAAAGGATTCACCTGGTAATCTGAGTTTACGTGGCTACGAGATCATAGATGATACAAAACAAGAAATCGAGAATACTTGTCCAGGAGTTGTATCTTGTGCAGATATACTTGCCATGGCTGCTAGAGATGCTGTTTTTTGGGTAAGCTGATCAAACCATCATTATCCCCAGTTTCTTAATCAGAGTTCTTAGCTTCGGATAAGAGATTTTTTTTAGTCGAAAAGTGTAAAAAAAAATGTCAAATCATGAGTTAAGAACCCCGATTAAGAGACCGGAGATAATGATGCTCTCAAGATCGATCATTGGTGATTATTTATGATGATGATGATTTATATACTTAATAAGAACTAGTAAATGGGTTTGTTTATTAGGCTGGTGGTCCATATTATCAAATACCTAAAGGGAGATTTGATGGTAAGAGATCGAAGATAGAAGATACAAAAAATCTTCTTCCACCTTCTTTCAATGCCTCTCAACTCATTCAGGCTTTTGGCCAACGTGGCTTCAGTCCGCGTGATGTTGTTGCTCTCTCCGGTAAGTTGTTTATTTTATAACACATTTGGTTCCATTTCAGTATACATCTTCATATATCTACAACGGATATTAGCTCAATAAAGGTTGATAGTAAAAGCTCAATAAATAAAGAAAAATAAAACAAAAACATAAATAAATAGCTAGGTCAATGAGATATTTTTATTAGTTTAAGTTATAAAGCTACGTTCAAAATACAAAATTTAGTATGACTAGTTGCTATAATATAATGAAAATGACCCTAATACAAAATTAATTTTAGTTTTAGAAGTGGCAAAATTTTACAATAAATCCACTAATTACTACTAATTTTAGAGTAGTTCGGTTCCAAAATATTAAGTTAATTCTTAAAGTCATTTAGGAAGGGTTTCAAAACTTTACTAAATGGTTACTATCATATTTGTGGTGTTATTAGAATTCTGATGGTACTTTGGGAAAATATAAATGAAAAATATAGTATTAACTATTAACTAATGAAAATTTCCTAAATACAACTTCAGAATCTTAAAATCAGTTTCCTAGAACGACATATTAATTGTTTTACGGACTGAAATTATATTTTTATTACGTTTATTAGTTAAATTTTTGTTACTAAGAATAATTTCATTGGCCAAAAAGGTAGTAAAGAGGTGTTCAGATTTCTCTTTCGTAACTCTTTTTTTTTTGTGTAATACCTTTAAATGTTAATTATTATTTTTATTTACATTTACTAGCTAAACCTTTTTTTTGTTACTAATGAATTATTTCACTGGCCATAATAAGCAAACGTTTTTGCTGCTAACTTAATTTGTGATATGTATACATTTAGGAGCACATACCCTTGGAGTTGCACGATGCTCATCCTTCAAGGCTAGACTTCTCACCCCAGATTCTTCAGTGGACTCTTCTTTTGCAAACACTCTCTCTAAAACTTGCAGTGCCGGTGACAATGCAGAGCAACCACTTGATGCCACACGCAGTGATTTCGACAATGCTTATTTCAATGCGCTTCAGATGAAATCAGGAGTCCTCTTTTCAGACCAAACCTTATTCAACACTCCAGTGACCAGGAATCTTGTTAATGGCTATGCCTTTAACCAGTCTAAATTTTTCTTTGATTTCCAAAAGGCCATGCGCAAAATGAGCAAGCTCAATGTCAAACATAGCTCTCAAGGTGAAGTCCGTAAACATTGTCGCTGTCTTAACTAAGCATGCGGCAAATGTATTTATGATTTTTCTGTACCATTTCTCCCACCATTGGTTATATATATGTATATCTCTATGATATGATTCATGATGAATCCTTTGTGCACCATGTAAAAACTTGGTGTTCATAATATGTTGTTGTGTAATTGTTTGCGTGTTTCACATATCTAATAGCTGAGAAGTAGGGAGGGTATATAGACTAACTCTATTAGGCTTTGAGAGAGACATAGTGACCAGTGTATAAACTTGTTCAGTTTTTAGCTTTCAAATGTTCAACTCCCTTTTCATGTAAACGTTAAAACTTACAAACACAATCTGAATCTTCATGCATGTATTCACTTAAGAACCAATAATATGGATCAGCAATTCAGCATAAACTAAACATCTAATAAATACATAAGAAGAAAAATAAAGACAAAGAACAAGCATTCGTGTTACGAATCTTTATCTTGGACCCGAAGGATAATCGTTTTCAATATGGGAAGTGGAATCACCGATGAGCCAGGAAGTGTTTGGTTGATTATAGTTTTGGTAATTGAAATCTTGTCTGAACATTTCCTCCTTTTGCCACTCTTCCCATCTCTCCGCTAAACCATCTCCTTCAAGCATTCTCACAACTTCAGACATTTTGGGTCTTTCCATTGGTGAGCTCTGAGTACAGAGCAGAGCCACTTGGATCAGCTTCTCCACTTCTTCATCTATGTAGTTACCCTGAAGATCAACATCTACTAGTGCTTCTAACTTCTTCTCTTTCAACAACCCTTTAACCTGTTGAATGGTACAAAACAAACACTTATAACTAACACAAATAGAAGGAACTATAAAAGTGGGAAAACACATTATATATATTATACCCAGTCTAGTAACATGACATCATCGTCATTGGCGAGCCGAGCAAGATCGAAAGCTCTTTGTCCAGTAATGAGTTCAAGAAGCATGACTCCATAACCAAACACATCTGTTTTCTCTGATGATTTTCCAGTAGAAAGATACTCAGGTGCTATATGACCAATAGTACCACGCACTGCGGTTGTCACATGTGTGTCTTTGTAGTCCATGAGTTTTGCAAGTCCAAAATCTCCGACCACTGCTTCAAAGTCTTCGTCCAACAATATATTTGCAGCTTTCACATCTCTATGAATGATCTTTGGGTCGCAATGATCATGTAGATATGCAAGCCCCCTTGCTGATCCCAACGCAATACGCTGCCTCTTTGGCCAATCAAGTGGTGGCTGGGACTCTGGACGGTCTAAGGAAAAGATAAGAACATAACATTACTCACAGTATCAACGCTTAATGAACAAGGAAGAAGCTACAAGATGAGAGATGAGAGATACCTCTTAAACAGGATGCGACACTTCCATTAGCCATGTAGGGATAAACAAGGAGTCTTTCTGTTGGAGTCATGCAAAAACCACGAAGCCGAAGCAAGTTCCTATGAACAGCCATGCTGATCATCTCAACCTCGGTCTGGAACTGTAGTTCCCCACCTTGGGTGCGCTCCTCTTTCAGTCTTTTAATCGCCACTAAAGTACTATCAGCTAACCTTCCTTTATACACTTTACCAAAACCTCCTCTACCCAATATGTTCCTGTTGCTGAAATTATCCGAAGCAACTTGTAGTTCACGTAATGAAAACCTCTTGAGTTGTCCTAAATGAACCTCTGGGTCCTCTTCAGCTGCGAAGAGACAGTAACAAAACAAAAAAAAAACTCAGCCAAAGTAGTGTCAATGAGAAAACAGGCCATGGAAGTTCCTCTAACCTGGTACATCAAAGAAGTGGTCTTGTGGCGTTTTCCTACGCCACAAAGCAAGTGCAATGGCAGGAACAGCAAACAGAAGTGCAGCACCTGCAGCAACTCCTCCAGCAATTGCTCCAGTAATTCTATTACTCCCTGCAAGTATGATAGAACAACTCCTTTCTTAATACATAACACTTAGTCTTTATATGTTTTTCTTAATAAGTAGACGAACAACCTGCAGGTGATGGTGGTGTAGGAGAGATAGGAGGCGGGGGAGATGCAGGAAGGGGAGTCAAATTGGTATTGGCAAAACTGCAGATAACATTCAAATAATTAAGCAATCATTCTGACATGTCCACAAAAGGTTTAGACTAGGAAACAGAAGCAAAACCTGATAGGTGTGAAAAGTGAAAAGGAACCATTAACAGGAATATCTCCAGTGAGAGGATTGTTTGAGAGATCACTGCATCACAAGATGATATAATATTCTGATTTAATACAAAGTTTGGCCAAACAATAATCAGAAACAATGAACACAAAGGTATTAGGGAGAGAGACAAAGTAAAACTCACAGAACTTGCAGCGACGAGACAGCAGTCAAAGACCTTGGGATTTCTCCAGATAAGCTATTGTTATTAAGACGCCTAAACACCAATAGCAAAAGACCATCACATGAATAAGCGGATAGACATTAACAAGTAAAGAGTTTACAAGGAGGGGTTGTTCTCAAATCCCATCCAACAGGTATGAAGTTTATTGAAAACATTAAACTACACTTTTCTTAATTAGCCTCTTGATACTTCAGATGCGTTCACTCTCTAGAAGTGCATATCACTTACAGGAGTTACAAATAATCAGCACTAATGATATTATTTTCTTTACTATAACCAGAACTAGAACGATTTATACTAATTAAGGAAACTGAAGACAATAACTAGGCTGCTTATAAAAAAAGGTAGTAAGAGAAGAGGGTGGGGTTGCATACAAGAAACGGAGTTTCTGTAGTCGGCCAAGAGATTTTGGGATGGGACCACTTAGATTGTTCAAGTAAAGATCCAAGCTAACCAATTCCGTCAAGTTTCCAAGCTGCTCTGGGATTGTCCCAGTAATGTTATTGCTATAAAGCTCCCTGTCATTACACTTTCTTCCATATCAACATCTATAAAGCTACTTCACCTAGATATCATGTTTAAGAAGAGAGATGAACTTACAAGTACTGCAAGTTTGGGAGCTGACCAAGCTGCATTACTAGCTGACCAGATAAGTCGGCATTCCCAAGGTCACTGAGCAAAGATGAAGACCAGATAAGTCTTACTAGGCAACATTCTTGGCGCCAGAGAGAGAGAGAGAGAAAGAAAGAAAGAAACTTACACACGTGTAACACTATTTTCACTATTGCAAGTAACATGAAACCATGTACAGGGAGTAACAAGAGTAGCATCCCAACTCTGAAGCACCTTGTTAGGGTCTGCTAAACTGCTCTTCAGTGCACCCAAAGCATCACCTGCAGTTTAACCACACAAAGAATCAAAACACTTTCTATCATTTGCAATCAATTAGTTACACAACATAACTCTGCAAAAGAAGCAACAAAACAAGTTTTAAAATGATTCTTTTAAGCAAGAAGAACTAATCAAAGAGAAGCAGACCTTCTGCGTTGCCAGCTATTCTGGTAACCAAATCGAATACCAGAATCAGCCATAAGAAGCTAGGTTTCATCATTCCTCGTTAAAGAAAACTCTCCTTCATAGGGTCTTGAATCCAGAGAAAAAGCCCTCGACGCGTATTCAACCGTTGACTTAGTTTGAAGACAAGACACCCCCTAAATCGATAACCAAAGACTCAGAGCTGTATATGCCGATTTGAAAACGCCGAGATCGCTGACCGTTGACTACTTAACCGGAGAATTAAGATTTGAGAGAAAACGAAAGAAGGAAGATGATAGAAACAAGTTATCGGAAGAAGAACGAATAATTAAGAAAAAAAAAAGAGGAGATTATTACAAGACAAAAGTAAATGTGAAAGACAAAGCCAAAGAGTTTTATACTTGTCTGAGTTGGTACAGTGAAATTAAAAATTAAAATTAAATGCAAAACTAGTAAACGACAAAAGAGTTGCTGACGTGGAGCATTTCAAGCTTTTTTTAGCTGGTCAAAGTCAAACGCGCACGACTTCAACTGGGGTTGATGTTGGTTATGTTCGTATCAACATATGATGATGATGATAAAGCATGATGGTGAATGGTGTGATACCATCGTCATTAATTGAATTTATCATTTAAATCATAATATTTAAATAAATACATGTGTCTAAAGGGTGAGTCCAAATCGGCCCAGCTCAGTTTCTAGAGGCTCTTTTTGTTTTGTGGGCTCAAGATAAAACCAGTCCAGCTAGTTGGATATTATCTACAAATATCAAAAAGAAACAAATAAAAAGCTTAGAGTTATAGTTTGCAAGTACAAATATCTGACAACGAAAAAATGATATCTAAATACAAAAATAAATGCATATAAAACAAACTTAGTATTGCACTGCTCACCTCTTTTCAGTGTATATATACATTTCAAAATACTGAAACAATAAAAATATAATGTACAAAGCTTAATCTATTATGAATGGACGAAAAAACAAATATGTTTCTTGACAATTACCTATATATATATATATAAAGAATACAAATATCAAGGAGTTTGTATAGGTTTGTATAACTGGATGATCTTATTAAAATATGTAATTAAAGTATTTATAGTGATTATATAAGATTTAATTAATGACTAATATGTCCTTCTATACATATCATCTATAGTTTGAGGAGATCTCTAGTTTGAGACTATTATCAGAGCTTCCAAGCTTGTTTTGTTTCACTGTGTGCACTGTGCAATACCGGTTTGAAAGTAATATTATCGGTGATCTCTAGAGAAAATATCTAAAAGGGTAAATAATAAAATATATTAAAGTATAAAGGAGGAGAACAAAAAATGTGACAAACGATTCTTCATTTAGAAACTTTTATACATGTGTCACGTCACTAATAATATATTTCCTTTTTTAGTTATTAAATTAAATCAGACATATGAACTGAGTTAAAAATATTAATATAATTACATTAGAAATTGTGATGCTGGTCTAACAATTGTAGATGCCCTAAGTAAAATTTTAACAATATATTTTGTATTTTTTCCTAATATCATATATATAAATATATAATTTAAGATATCATACAATTCTTTTAAAAAATAATTAAATTCCATTAATAATTATTAAAGATAATTTTGTGAAACTAATTGTATAACAATATTTGTTAATATATCACTATAATCAATCATAATTTACTAAAATAAACTGTTAATACAAAATCTCACATTTTAAAATAATATTTTACCAATATTTATATAATTTTTTTTGTAAAACATATTTTATATAACTTTTAATTATGTTTTATTAATTTTACTTATATTTTATAACTTGTGTAGTTTTAATATTATGCTTCATGCAGATTATATATCGTTTCACACATTAGTAAAATATATGATCACATCGAAATAACTAATATATATGTTAAGAAATTGGTTTAAGCAAAAATATAAGGTTTTAAAGCACGTCTGTAAAGCCAGCAAGAAGAAAACGATTTATCCATTTCTCCATAACCATGCAAATATATGTGTAGTTAGTGACGATCTTAATGTAACTAACGCATTATAAATATCATATAAAACATGATTTCTAATACAAGCTCGCCCATTTAGATACACAAAGTTCAACAAATTCCAATACATTAATTAGCAATTTCGTAATATATAACATTAGTAGACTTGCATATACCTTGTGTATAACTACGCCTTATAATATAAAAATACATATTTGTTACATGAATCTGAAACATCAAAACCATGCATTATACTCTCGATAAAGATACACATACATGTGACATACCAATTCAAGTGCATGTGATATACATATATAAAGAGACACCTATTAAATTATATGCAATTATGTAAATATGGATGGATGGAAAATGAGAGTTGTAACTGATTTTCATATGAGATCTTAAAGAAGCAAAAGGCTGAAAATGATACCTAACCCTAATGATAGATACCCTTAACATCACTGAGTTGTGACATTATATCCTAAGAAACTAATCCAACTCCAAGAAAATCAATGAAAGTAACATTTTTGTTCCCACCATCATCTCCCATGGATGGTCCATCTTCACTTGATAAGTTCTTCTTATGATCTGGTTTACCTGGGTGTAAAGCGTAGTTGTGATGATCCACCAACTCTTTCGACTTTCTTCTCTCATGAGAAATGTCTTTGTGTACATTCGAGATCGATGATGATCCAAACTGATCATCATCTGTAGGTGCTGGAACAAAAGTGTAAGGCAAGAGACCACGACTCTTGTCGTTTTGATACGTCCATAACCCAAACTGGGATCTGTCTAGCCTTGTAAGACTAGAACTATGGCTCAAAATATTATGCCAGCTTTGGTTGAACGTAGAAGTGGTCGTGGAAGAAGAGCTTTCACGTTTGCGTCTAGCCATGATGACATGGAAATGGTTCTTGACAGCGTTATCCGTTTTCCCAGGGAATAATCGGGCTATGGAGGCCCAACGATTCCCCTGGAACCGATGAGCGTTGAGAAGTCTCTCTTCTTCTTCCTCGGTGAAAGGTTTCTTGGTGATGTTTGGATCAAGTTGATTGTACCATCTCAATCTACAGCTTTTCCCTATAAATCATTATCACTCAATTATTTACAAAAACACATAGATGATAGATCTACTACCTACAGTTTTTTTATTAGAAATATATATATGAAAAAGATCGATGAAGATGTGAATATATTACCTGATCTTCCATAGAGATGTTGTGCAATGAAATTCCAGTTCTTGGGACCATATTGTTCCACGAGTTGTCGGAGATGGTCGTCTTCTATAGGTCTCCAGTGACCTCTTTGACAACTAATTTTCTTATTGTCAAAACTGTTGCTTCCTCTAGACATTTCCATGGATGCTATCTCTATCTCCACCTAAATCAAACCGAGTAATTGTTGAAGAAAGAAGAATAAGGTAGACTAGTCTAAGGTGAAATGATAAAAATGATGAAAACTAAGACATAAGAAAGAAAAATAAAGGAATATAAAAGACAGGGTTGGTCTTGATTCTCTTTGTTAGGGTTATAGATGATAAGTCACTTTTATTCTTTTTACAAGACATCCTCTCCTTTTTATATATTATGCTTATTATACTCATCTCCAATGTATCTAATTTTCATAAGAAAATTATCTTTCTTATTATATTTCCAAAATATGTTTTATTTTTGTTGCATTCCATCTTATTCTTCTGATTACAAATACGGGAACTGTTTAGTATTTTCAAAGATACAAGTAGCTGTAAAAAGATTGTAAAAAAACAAATCACATGTATTATTAAAAAATTAAAAGTAAAAAGAGTTATAACTTTAAAATTTGAAGTTCTAGCATATTTTTTTCTTCTTATCTACAACTCATTAATACATGCATGCATACATGGGTTTGAAACCGATTTAGATGTTACATGTTGAATACCATCTTAAAAGACATATATTTGTTTTAGTATCTCACTTTGACCAAGTAAATGAGTATGGTCAAAATAGGGGGCACACAACCTTCTATAAATTCATATATCTTATTATATATACAATTTTTTTTACAAAAGCTCAGTAACTTTTCCACCTTTCATTGTCTCTCTATGTATGCTAAAACGTTTTTGAGATTGCATGTTTCCATCCGGTATACCATTGCTATCTGTATTTTGCTTATAGATAGTTTGAGAGTTGTTACGATTATAGCATAATATATAAATAATTAAACACGATATTCAGTTTCTCAATGTGTGGCATGATGCGGTCTGAACCAAGTCTGTATTTTAGTGCCGCTTTGTAGATCCAAAGTTGAGCATCCGTGTAATTGTGAAATTTGTGATTCTGTAGAAACTGAAACTTCAGAGGCTTAGCTATGATAAGCTCACATGAATTCTGAATGAGGATGATGTTACTCTCCACATTGTCCATCGTTTGAATTACAAACTATAAAAAACAACATGGTGATGTGTAGTATATAATACCTCTCTTTAATTACAGTGGCGGAGGAAAATGCATATTAGATAAGAGAGTATTCACAACTGAAACCATGATATTAACAGCATCAAGTTTACCACCTCTGTAACATTCATGTAATAATAGTTTAGTTGAAGACATTGAGCACCTGAGGTTCCAAACTCTGTTCCAGTGACCTGCAAACTATTGAAACAATTTCTTTCTCATACAAGTTGTCAAAGATGACAACATCACTCTCTTCTAATTCCACATAGTAAACATGTAGATTGTGTGAAACCACAGTTGATTTTTTTTTGTATGTGTTGGATAATGATGTGAGGTGGCTTGACTTAATAAACCGGTAAATCAGTTAAAATCTGTAACGGCATAATTGTAAGTCTGATTCGGGTTTTTAAGTTTATTCAGGTCTTGTATTTTGGGTTCCAGTTAGTTCGGTTCGGCCACAATCTCACCGAACTGAACCGTGGCCGAACCGAACCAAACAATATGTCCGATTCGGTTTGCTTAATTTTGATTTTTAAATAATTATCAAAAACTAACTGATATTTTTGTTTTCGGTTAAATTTCAATTTACATTTGATAAGATTTCAGAAAAATCCGTAAATTTTGGTTAGTTTCTATTTTTATGTTAGTTTGGTTTGGTTTTTGTTCTCATTTTATTTTTAAATTCTAAAGAAATATTATGGAAAACCAAATCTAACCAACTAAGGAACTGAACCGCAACTGATTTTTCAAGACTTTACCGAACTGAACCGGTTTTAAACTGAAAACCAAATATTTCTGTTTGGGTTGGGTATGAAATTATGAATCCAAGGGATACATAGTTAGTTATACTTTGACAAATCACAAAAAAATTGTACGAAAACAAGTGTGTTTTCGACAAGTTTCAGCCTGACACCACACATCTAGAAGAAGTAAACTAAAAACAAAGACAGGTCCGTGACCGTGGACGTGGAGAAAAGAAAAGATAACGAAACTCTCAGGAACCACTTCCATGGAGTCTACACTCGCCGCTCTCTCTACCGCCTCGGCAATACCGACTAGCCACTTTTCCGGCTCCAGGCACCTCCATCCTCTATTGCTCGCTCGCTCCTCTCAGACCGTTGGCCGTCTTGGTGGCTTTCACTCCAACCGCTCCACATTGAGAAGCTTGGGAGCTGCTGCTGGTTTGCAGTGTTTGTCCAGCTCATCTCCGTCCTTCAGTGGCGGCGGTGCTGGATTCGGCGGGTATAACAGTGGAAGAGGCGGTGGAGGTGGGGGAGGATCGGATAGTGGTGATTCAAAGTCGAAATTGGGTGCTGGAGCAAGTGATAGCGTCTCTGTTCCGTCTTCAGACATCATTATTCTCAATGTCGGAGTACGTTCTCTCTCTCTTAATGATTTGATGAATTCAAATTATACTTAACTGTTATGTTTACATCAGACTTGTCTACTGAATTGAAGGGGATGACATGTGGTGGTTGTTCAGCAAGTGTGAAGAAGATCCTGGAAAGCCAAGTACGCCGCCTTTAAGACCAAACTCGTGTCTTATGGTCTTTAGAAAATGCTTGTCTGATTATTTTTGATGTAGATTTTTTCTTTGTCTTTGCTTTATATAGCCGCAAGTTGCTTCTGCTAGTGTAAACCTCACCACCGAGACAGCAATAGTGTGGCCTGTTCCTGAAGCCAGAAGTGTACCTGATTGGCAAAAGACTTTAGGGGAGACACTTGCTAATCATCTCACCAACTGTGGTTTTCAGTCTACTCCTCGTGGTGAGAGGGTGCATGCAGTATCTGTTAATATTATCTACTTCTCGTCTTCCTTCTAGGAATAAAGTGTTCATTTGGAATCAATACAAAGATGACTGCATGATACAAAGATTAATACCACTTGAACTTTAGTATTGTCCTGTGAAATGGTTTAGCCTCTGGTTAATTTTATTTGGAAACATGGGGACTTAAGATTTAATTTTTAAATAATGCTAACTGAATGGAAGTGAAAGCACAAGTGTCATCATCTTTTCTTTTTTTTTTTGGGTGAATCTGGTGGATACTGGTTTGGTAGATGAAGTTCCTGAAGATATTGCTGGAGAGCTTGCACCTTGACAGTATGATAAATCTCGCCAGCAGTAATCACTAAAGATATGGTACTTTTCTCTGTGTGAAAATTATTAAATTGTGGATTCGAGCTGCTGATTAAGTATGCTAACTTACTTTTCCTTTTAACAGAGGATTAAGAGCAGCTGCTAGTGAGGAATGGATTGTAAACATAGATTGATATCTGGTTCTTGTGGTTTGGTTTATGAAGATTTTGTTGTCAGTCTCATTTGTGATATATTGGTTGTCATAAGGCCATGTATTTATCTTATGTATTCCATTGATGACACTCCTTTCTCTGAACCAGACATCATCAATCTTGTTCTAACTAGATTAATTGAATTCGAGTGTTTTTTTAAAATAAAAAGAGAGTTTGTATAGTTTGGTAAAGAAGCCAAACTTTGTGAGATGTCAAATACAAATAGGGAGGTCAAAAGTTTGGGTGAAATAGGAGGGAAGACATTAGTATAGGGTACGGTGGAATATAGTGCCAACCCTTAGACCATGATTATCCTAGAGACCCTAAAAAGAGTTTCTTATTTTTATTTTTTTTATTTTTTTTTTGTTTCTTTTTGATTTAAAAAAAAAATTAACCAATCTCGGACCGACACGTATCAATGGGGCCCGCGAACAGTGCAAGAGACAGTTCTTATTTAAGAGTTTTAAAAACCGTCTCTTACACTGTTCACGGGTCCCACATGTTAGTGGAGCCCGCAAACAGTGCAAGAAACCTACTTAAGAGACCCGGATAATCATGCTTTTAAAATAGAGCAATTCCCTACTCTTGGTGCTCTGCACTACTAACCTAAAAGATGTTACTAAAAAAACTAAGCATGACATTAACATTATGCTATATAAACAACTCTCTCGCCAGACCAAAACATACACAACATAGATTTAATTACAAACCGTTGAAATAAGAAAAGATGGGAAGTGGAATGATAACTGTAATGGTTGTAGCAATAGCTTTCTTCATGATCGGTTCCGACAATGTCCACATGGCGACAGCTCAGTTGTGTGGAGCTAACCTGTCGGGACTGATGAATGAGTGTCTACGTTACGTTAGCAACGCTGGACCAAAATCTCCGCCGGTGTCTCGGTCTTGTTGTGCTCTGATCCCTCCTGTCGATGTACCGTGTGCTTGCCGCTACGTGTCTAGGGATGTTACGAACTATATTGATATGGACAAAGTGGTTTATGTTGCTCGTTCTTGTGGCAAGAAGATTCCATCTGGTTATAAATGTGGAAGTAAGTACCATTTTTATATTTTTCCAAAAGAAAAAAAAAATCCTATTAGATAGTCTTTTTTTAGTTTGTTTTTCACAAAAATAGTTCTTAAGGAAGAAAATGCCCAAATTAGTTTTTTTTAGAAGCTAATTTTTTTATTTATATGCATTTATATCCCTTGGATTAACTAATTTAGACTTTAGAGTTTAGAGTAAATGGGTGGGTTTAGAGATAGGGTTTCAAATTAAAAAAAAAATAAAAAAATGAAAATTTCAAAAAAAAATGTTGTTTTGGTCATTTTATTTTTCTATGGCTATTTTTGTGACAAAAACTTAAAAAAGATTATTTAAGATAATTGCCCAAAGAAAAAGTACCATTTTTATATTTCCGTTTATTGTTTATTATTTGAACCAAATTTATTACTCCCTCTATATCATTATAAGTGCATTTTAAGGTTTTTTTACAAAGATTAAGAAAACACAAAATTTTATATAATTTATCTTGATTATACAAAAGTAGCATTAAATAAAACTAGTTCAACCAATAAAAAAAATAATAGTATTTTGTAATTGGTCACAAAATTCAACTAACATTAAATTTTGTCTAGAAAAGTGAAAAAACCACTTATTTTGAGACAAAACAAAAATCTTTAAACAACACTTAAATTATACAGAGGGAGTATTAACATATTCTATAAATCTTATTAGTCGTTTCTTATTTGTAACCGTACGTATGTCATCATTTGGATTTGAATTTATTAGGTTACACCATTCCGGCGGCTTACTTAAAGAGAAGGATATGCCAACAGAACTTGAGTCTGCTATAAATTTTTGTTTAATAAGATGTACTAATGTTTGAATAATGAAGATGATGATTATGATGTCAGGATTTGGGTCTTGTAATAAGTTTACGTAAATCAAAATGGAGGTCATGGTTGGAAGGTTATAAGATGATAATAGTTTGTGATTATATTGTGCTTATGTTTTTGATTCATACGGAAAACTAAAATTAATTTAGAAAGGGATTACACCCCTCAACAAGGTCCATTAAATACATAATCCGGTCAATTGTCAACAAAGTAAACTGAAAGATAGCTCGATCCAGTTTGAACATTAAAGATATGGTAATGTTCTCTGTGTGAAAATTGTTAATTGTGGATTTGAGTAGCTGATTAAGTATGCTAACTTACATACTTTTTTTTTTAACATATAATTAAGAGCAGCTGCTAGTGAGGAATGGATTGTAAACATAGATTGATATCTGGTTCTTGTGGATTGGTTTATGAAGATTTTGTTGTCAGTCCATTGTGATACTTAGTGATCCTAAAGCCATGTGTTTATCTTATGTATTCCACTGATGACACTCCTTTCTCTGGACCAGATAGCATCAATCTTGTTCTATAACACAACAAATTAGTGGTTTGACCTGAGGAAGTTCGTTATTAGTCTTATACTGTTGTTGGTTTATTTTGCTATCTCCGGTTCTAGAGTATGGTTTCGTTCTTTACATGGGAAATCTTATGTATTTTTGCTTGTCAATTGCAAAAAAAATCTGAATGCCATTGCTTTAGTCAGTGTATTTTACAGTTATATTTAGTGCACTTTTGCTAGATACTCGATGGAGATTTTCTTATATTAATTTTGATGGTGATTTATTAGAAATGAACATGGAAAAAGAGTAGATATCAAAGATAGAGAAGAGAAGGCAGAGAGTCTGGCATCCTTGTTCAGAAGCACAGAGAGAAACAACTTGTTTCTTCTAGAATATTCGATGATACTTGAAAATTGTATGTGGATACAATTAAAACCAAAATAAACCAGACCAGCTGTATCTTAGAGACACGTTACATTTTCAAGCTGACACTAAGCGAAAGATCAACCACTCCACTATATAAGTTGGAACCTCATTCAGAAACTGCCACGAAACATTCCCACCAACAACAACAACAAACCGCACCATAACTTGATATCATTATTTGACAATTAAATTAATAGAGCACTCCCTTCCCTTGTGCTCTCCACTACTAACCAAAAATATGTTACTTAAAAAACTAAACAGGGCATTAACGTTATGCTTTATATACAAATCTATTGTCAGGCCAAACATTCACAACATAGATTTTATTACAAAACACTAACAAAGAGAAACAAAAAAAAGATGGGAAGTGGAAGGATAACTATAATGGTTGTAGCAATAGCTTTCTTCGTGATCGGTTCCGACAATGTTAACGTGGCGACAGCTCAGTTCTGTGGAGCTAACCTGTCGGGACTGATGAATGAGTGTCAGCGTTACGTTAGCAACGCCGGACCAAACTCACCGCCGCCGTCTCGGTCATGTTGTGCTCTGATACGTCCTATCGATGTACCGTGTGCTTGCCGCTACGTTTCAAGGGATGTTACGAACTATATTGATATGGACAAAGTGGTTTACGTTGCTCGTTCTTGTGGCAAGAAGATTCCATCTGGTTATAAATGTGGAAGTAAGTACCCTTTTGTGTTTATTTATCAATGCTTATTTATTCGTTTGGTATTTGTAAGTATATGTCATCATCTGGATTTGAATATATTAGGTTACACCATTCCGGCGGCTTAGTTCAAGAGGAAGGATACCAACACAAGTTGATTTGCTATAAAAAATAATAAGATGTATTAATGTCTGAGTAATGACGTACGAGGATGATTGTGATGTAAGGATTTGGGTTTTGTAATAAGTTTATGTAAATCAAAATGGAGGTCATGGTTGGAAGATAATAAGACGGTAATAGTGTTTGTGAGCATTCAAATCAGTTCATTACAGTGTGTATATATGTTTTTCTTTTGATTAATACGGTAAGCTAAAAACAAAAGTATGAACTATGCAACTCATCTTTAACTATATAACTCATTTCCTACATGTATTCCAGCTAGTACTACTTAACTTCTAGCCTTGTTCCATCAGTTACTATTAAGACTGGCTCTGAATTTTTGGAGGAAACCAAATAGAAAATAAGGGTTGGTATATTACATTACAAAAAATAATAATAATAAATTCATAATAAAAATCAATGTTAATTTAATATAGTTACTGCTACTCCTATTATATATATAATGTATTTAAAATTTTGATTCATGGAACTTATAGAAATGGAGGCATGTAACACATATTTCACTTATCATGTTCATGCCAGCTATGGTTACCATCAAAGTCTCAAATTAAGCGGAACACACATTTGACTCCTTTCGCTTAATTTAGTACTAGATTCTGACCGCCCTTTGACTCCTTTCGCTGAAACGGCGGGTATAATTTCTGTTTTAATTTTTTTTTAGAAACTTAATTTTTATATTTGTGTTTTTAGTAATTATATTATTAACTAATATTAATTTAATTTGATATAATTTTTGGTAACTATATTAAATATGTCAAGTTGCATAGCTATATACTTATATACTTGTGTCATATGCATTTAGAAACTATTCTTAAACTTTTATTCATAAAGTTTGCAACATATTATATTTTCTTAGTAGTTACGTAACATAATTAGTCAAGAATACTCGTACCCCAAAAATCTGACTCAGGATCGACTCGAAAATTAAAATTCATACATAGTTTTTTTTTTTTAAATCCGACTCGGTTCTATGGTTGAACCGTTAAATCAGTGACCCAAAATAAATCTGATTTGAAGTTTGTTTTTTCGGTTTTGTTATTGACAATTTACTTGTGATAAAACTGATCCAAATTCAACAGTTGACCTTCATCGTTGTGTAACAAAAGCTTTGCTAGATAGTATAAGTGGCTTTGATAGTTTTTTCCTTGTGGTAACTGCTTTTGTAAATTTACGTGGGAATTGCTTTTGTAATATATATATATATATATATATATAACTGCTTACGTGGTTAGAGAAGAGATATATTTAGATGCAGTTATAAAATATCATGTTTATTTTGTAAATAGTTCCTATGAAAAGAAAAACAGTTGGACTAAACATTTATTAATTGGTCAAAAATCAGGAATGATCCTGTTTTAATAGAATAGATTTAATAATTTTTATTTAACGATTTCAGCTGTTTGTAAATAAAATATACTACTCCGTCCGTTTCTAAATGATAGATGTTTTAAGATTTTCACACTTTTTAATAAAACATATGAAAACTTAGTTATAAATGCATAGTTTTATGTAGTTTTATATTCTTATATTTTTAAACTAATAAAATTTTACAAAAAGCAATTAATGTTTTTGAACTTCACAATTTTTCATGATTAGTTGACAAAAATTATATTGAAAATATAAAAAATGTATATTTTTTAAACAATTTTTTTTCTAGAATATGTATCTTTTTAAACGGAGGGAGTATAGTTTAAAAATAAATATTCAAAATTCATGTTAAATTCATTCACTTTATACTGTATAAATTTAAATTTACTGCTTGATGTTAATTAAAAAAAAGGTGATAAAAATTTTACTGCTTGATTTTCCACTTAAACAATGCTATTTACTTTGTTTTTAAAATTTTAATTCACGTTTTATTAAACTTTAATTAATAGGTTAAGCTTTACACTCCATCAAATCTCATTTTAGCATAGTAACATCATAGTACATATCATGAATTACTTAATTACTTTACGACAGAGAGAAAAAAGTAAATAAAAAAACGAAAAAATCGAGCCCACAGGTAACATTTTCCGTCGGATATAAAGTAAAGTAACAAAACCACTAGCTCCCCCGATTATAACAATACTGGCAGCTTTCAGCATCTGGTTTACGTTACGTACCACTTTCTAAATTCTCACCTTTATAAACGCAACGCTCCACGAAACCCTCCAAACACATTAATTTTTTCAGAGCTAAAGATAATTATACATTGTTAAAAAATATATAAAAAAGATGAACGCCGGAAAGCAAGCTTCGTGGACGGTGGCGACTGTGATCGCAGTGGTGGAAGTGCTCAAGGACCAAGGCGTTGCTCGCTGGAATTACCCTCTCCGTTTACTCCATAAAAACGCAATGGCTCACGTCCGTACCATCACTATCCCATCTCGCTCCTCTCCTCCTCCTCCTCCTCCTGCGTCTTCTTCTGATATTATCAGATCAGAACAGCACATGACCAAGTCCTTTGAGAAAGCTATGGGGCTTAGCTGCTTTGGTCCCACCACCGTTAGATTTTAAATCTTCTATTTGTATTCTTGTATTCATGTTCCTATTCGAATGTTAAGTCTCTATATGACTTTTTAGCCACGTAAGCATAACTAGTAGGCCCAATCACAGCTTCAACTTGGAACCATTGTTCTTACATTCATAAGCTTTAAACAAATTTTATCAATTTTGAAAGTAATTTGCCGATTAGTTGGTCTATTGGTTAAAATCTTAGATTGTTTAGTGGAAATCTGTGAACAGAAACAAACCGGAGCGTTAAGGTCAATAAAAGAAGAAAAGGTTATATCCCGGTTTACGATGCCCACAAAGAATCTTTAACTTCTGCATCCCATGTTACATGCTTACTTGTATTTGTCAAATTTTTAATTCAATTTATTATTTGTTCTGATTCGAACTAAATTTTTTGAATATTCTTAGTTTTATGAAATAAAACAAATAATAATATATAATATTAATAAATAATAAATTAAAAATAATAATATTATTAAAAATGAATATCTAATCATATTTGTTATATTTGTTATATATATATGGATATACATATATTTAAATAATTATATATATAAATTTTGTACATATTATATTTTATTAAAATTTTATAAATTTTTTATTTATTAAATTAATTATATTAGTTATTAGAATTTAAAAAATAAATAACTTTTTATAATAAAATATTAGTATATTATATTATTTTGAGATTTTTATTTATTTTTTATTTTATTTGTACGTATCGAATTAAATAACTGATTAAAATTTAATTTTTTTTAAATATTCAAATATCTAAGTGATTACCGATTAAATCAAATCAAATAGTTAATTATTCGGTCAAAACAAACGAGGGAGACAGATCCTTGTGTCTCACAGTTGCTCTTACATCAGCCATCAGGTTAAAACACTTTTATATTTTCTTTGCTATGATACCATTTTACAAAACCATATTTATTTTCTAAAATTAAATTTCGTTATGTAGAAAATTTTGTATATAGCCGGGTTTATTCATAAATTCCAAAGATATTGACAGACAAATATCAAGCTGTGGACGCGGTTTGTTCTGTGGTGGGACAAGCTGAGGGAGAATATGTCACTTTTATTGGTGTCCACAGATAATCTATATTTGCGAAGTGATTTTTCGCAACGAAATTCTCACGTTGAAAGTTAAAGTGGTTAATATCGTTTATACCCTTAATGAATTTTTATAAAAAATACCTATAAATAAAAAACGAATTTCAAATATATATACTATCATTTGCGAAGTGATTTTTCGCAACGGAGCTCTCACGTTGAAAGTTAGAGTGGTTAATATCGTTTATATCTTAATGATTTTTTATAAAAAATACCTAAAAATAAAAAACAAATTTCAAATTTAATTAATTAAATAATTACTTAAAATTGACAATAACAAGAATTATCCAAAATTTAAAAATATATTTTAAAATTAAACAATAATTCCTATATATATTGTGTTATTATCTAAAAATATGTTAATTGAAATTTACAAATTCAAAATCAGAAAATACAAAACTAAATATTATTCAAGTAAAATTCTTAATTTTACATAATTTAAAATAAAATATTGAGTGATTTTAAAAATTTATGTATTAATAATGAATATAGTATAATATATATATTAATAAATAATTATAAACGTTTAAGCCCGCATGTGCGGGCAAAACACCTAGTATCAGTTCACCAATCACTTACAACCATTTTAGTCAAAAACATTTTGCCAAGTTTTTAAGAAAAAAGATAAGCTTCACTATACCAAAACCACACACCACGCAGATAAGTCAACAACTCTCCCTAACACAGCCAAATCATAATCAATACAATTTAATATTACACCGACTTCGTGAGGATGCATGTGCTTGTTTTTTCAATTTTTTTCTTAATGATGAAACCTTTATTTCGAATTTTTGAAATTTATTTCCTTTTTTCAATCGATTATTTTTGTTTACTTGTTTTTTTTCTCATTTTTGAAAACGTGTACACTAGTTTTAAAATGTGTTACATGAAAAAGGAAACAAATTATTTTACCAAAAAAAAAGGAAATAAAATTATCTCTTGAAATTAAGATATGATATATACAGCCAACCTACTTTTATTGACCAAACTTGATTCTAAAGAAAGAAAGAAAGCAAAAGAG